>JADRCD010062510.1:0-18000 GCA_019843815.1 Montemys delectorum | reverse complement strand
CAATTGCTTGGTAAAAAGTTAACTCTCATCTTCTTGTCAAGAGACTTCAGTATTTTCTTTCTTGATAAACATGTCCCCCTCCTAAGCAGTGTGTCCAGGTGAGCTGAGGAGTGGAGTCACCCTCTTGCTTGATTGTTCTCATGTCACTGGTGAGCACAGGCATGTGCCATGTTGATCATGCCGATTTTGTGTTCTCCCTCATCCGCAGTAAAGTGGAAGGCAAATGCTCTCACCTTCGACCTTGTTGAACATGTTGGACATACCAGCTTCCTTTTTATATCCTTGGCCTCTACATCTTTTTTTTTTTTCTGGTTGTCACTTAGGAATCACCTGGTGTGTCCTGATCCTGTGTCTTTGTTTATATTTAATGTGTTAAATTCAATTGTGCTTGCCTAGCTCTTCAGAAAGCAAAAGCTGAAGAAAACAATTAGATACTAATTCTAAAAGACCCATCTCTACTTAAAAGACCTTCGGCACTGTAGTCCAGTGGAGATGACTGTCAGGATTAAGACTGTGAATGCAGAATCCCGACGTTTTAGAGGCCGTGACAAAGACTCTCTTCTCTAGTTGCCAATTAACTATCACAGTTTTGCAGAACAAGGAAGTCCTTCGAGGATCAAAGACACACAGGTACTCTTCTGACCACAAGCTTTTCTAAGAGGAAAAATAGCTTTAGCTGCTCAGATGCTCTTGGCTATGACGAATGCTTCGACTGCCATCTCTTCTTTACGTTGTGGTAGCGCAGCCTCTCTGCTTGTTTTGGCGCTTATATTCATTTCTGTCTCAGTTAAAAACTAAATGAGGTTAACCGGCAACTTAAAAATGCTTCCTATTTCTCGACAGCTATTGTTTAAGCAGTTATGAGTGATACGGATGATAAATATTTCTGTTACTTGACAAAGGGGGTATGCACTTTGGTCTTTTAGTTCAAGTGACCTCTGCTTCTTATAGGCAAACTGAATTAATCTTCAGACATCCGCTAGATGGCACCATTCCTTAGGAAATTTAACACCTTTGCTCAAGGAACTTGTTCATTTGTCACTCATGGGTTAAAACTAAAAGAAGCAAATTTAGGCCAAGGCAGTATGAAAAACTTGTGAAATTTTCTTACATCATGTAAAGAGTTGTGGAACTTTGCGGTAGAGGTATTTATGATTGATACTGTATTACATTTCCAGAGAATCAGATTTTGTTACTTGGCTTTCATGTAAAATGTATTTAAATGTGCAGTGTGTTAGGTGACAATGATGATAGAATGGTAAAAATGGGTTTGGTGGTCTTTTGTCATGACTCTGGGAATCCAAATCAGACACATAAATAAGTAGAAAGTACTACTGATAAATGAGATTTGATACTTAAACTGTGTAATGGGTGCAGAGAGGATGTTTGCTTGGATTTCTGGAAGTTTTGTTAAATAATTGACCACTCAGGTAATTAAGAGAGGACTGAAGTTTGCTTAAGAGTTCACCAGGTCAAACAGAGCACAGCAGACACCTGTCCCTCCAGCACTCGAAGAGTTAATGTGGGAGAACCATGAGGTTCAGGCCATTGTGGCTTGACCACATAAGGAGATCCTGTCTTCAAAAACCAGGAACTGGGAGAAAGGAATGTCAGGAAAGTAGGAGTGAGCTGAAAGAGACATTTTAAAACATGGGAGTCAAGGCTTTTCTGTACCCCACCCGTGGGAGTGGCTGGTTCTGATTTCATTCAGTTTCTCTTAGTGTAATTTCCTTTCTTCTTTCTGGAGGTTCTTTTTGGTAGACACTAGACGTTAGGAATCAGTGTCCGAGTTTTTCTCCAGCTTTTGCTTTCTGGAGATTTTTGCTTCCAACACCATAACATATACATTGATCTCTTATGGAGAGAGAGTCAAACACTGGTTTGACTTGTTACATAGCCAGCTGAGGCTTGGGTCTGATTTTGAACCTAGTTTGTCTGACCTGAGTTCTATGCTTTAAACACTGAGTTATTCTCAAACTGGCGACACAGTGTCTTTGGCAGAATGCTTCCCTGGCATGAACAGAGCTCTGTGTTCAATCCCTAAGACTGCAAAGGCCTGATATGCTGATGATCCCAGCACTCAAAAGGGGGAGGCAGGAAAACCTGAAGGTCAAGGCCAGATGAGGCCCTGTCTCAAAAACAAAAGGAAAAAACCAACTGAGCAGGAGAGTTTCGGCTTTATTTTATAATTTCTTCTTGTGTTTTATCCTTCTTGACTTTGGGACCGTTTCTTTTACGATCTCTTCATCCACCTGCTATTTCCCTTCAAGGCTTACCTGGGTTATCTACAGATGTTCAGTCTTTGGCCATACTTAATAGAAGTTCCATCTGCTTGAGTGGAGTAGAGACCCTAGGGATGCATGCTCCAGATGAACGGAACAGCCTCCTCCAACACAAAAGAATGAAGTCCAGATGTGTGCCTAGGTTTGGAAGCTCAGCTTTAGGGTAGCAAGGGAAGACGCTTATGCTCTTGCTCATGATGGGAGATGCCGCCATTCCAGAATGGATATACTTTTGAACTCCATGGCTTTCAGGTTTTTTTTGTCAAAGAAAGCCTGGCACCTGCAGCTTGGAAATTGAGGACAATGGGAAAGAGCACCAGCCCACATTACTCTTCATCCTTCCAAGGCCTGCATCTCTGAGCACTGAGCAGAGCTGTCTGGGATCAATGATTTTATTCTAGCCTCCCAGTTTGTTCTAGTTTTAGTCAGTGATTTCTTAAAAAGAGAGGGGGGTTGTTGAAACCTTTTTTTCCCTCTGACTACCCTATTTTCATTAATTTTAGTTGAAAATATTGTAGTCTGGAGCTCCAGAGATGACTCGGTGGGTAACCTGCTCGCCGTACAAGCCTGAGGACCTAAAGTTGCCCAGTGCTTTGTGAGATGTCAAGTGTGGGGCTGACTGTCTGTACCTACAATGCTGGCGAGAAAGAGACAGGAGGATTCCAGAACCTACAGAGAAGCTAGCGTAGCCAGTTGGTAAGATTCTGACCCCATCCTCAAAACCAAAGCGTGGAGATCGATAAAGGACAGTATTACCCATGGTCTCCACATATGCATACTTGTATACACATAGGCATGTGTGCCCCATCCCCACTACAAATAAAAGATAAAATACAAAAGGAGGTGTTTTAGTACAGTGTAGAGACTTGACTCTGTTGCTTACAGCTAAGCTCCGTCACCATAATTTTCAGTGACATTTTTACCATCCCCTGCTATATACATCAAGATTTATTTAACCATTGGTCAGATTTTTTTAATGTTTAATTAGTATTTAGGTTATTTTCAAGTATAGTTTATGTAAGGATAGGTGTTTTGATCTTTAATTTTCTCAGTTGTCTTGTTGAGCATCCTCATCACTTCCTCGAGTAGGGTCTTTATGAATGAAGGATGATTTGAGGGCTCAGCCCACTTTCATCCCCATCCACTACTCCTCTGTCTGATCCTCAGGGTACTTCATTGTTGGCCAATGGGAGCCCCTCTACCTGGAGCCTGTATTTTTGACAAAACTCCAGTAGGTTCTGATGGAAGCTTTGCTTTCTTGCTAGACAGAGTGGCTAAAGATAATCTTATGTGTTTCCCACCCTTATCTACTTGAAGATGGAGTGTGAGAATAAAAGCTTTGTGCTGAAGTTAATTCTGGTTCTTCCTCCTAGTCCCATGCTCCCAGAAATAAGACTTAGACTCAAAATATATTTACAAATACCTTGGCTATGTAGCTAGGCTCTTCTCTGAGTAGATCATGACTAAAATATTTCATTTTTTAGCCTACATTCTGCCATGTGGCTGGTTACCTGTGCTCAATAACGATGCATCTATCTCATCACATCTTCCCTGGTGAATCTTTCTGCGCCTGGCTGTATCCCAGGATTCTTTCTACCTCCCAGATGTCCCACCTTCTATTTCCTGCCCAAGCCCTAGGCCATAGGCTTTTTAATTGACAGGTTATCCATCCATACAATATACAAGATATTCTCTCATAATTTTCTCTTGCTTTTGCCTACTATCTCCTAACAGAGACCTAAATATTCATTTCCCTAGCCCTGGAAGACCTCTCTTGTTAAACATGTCAGGACTTCTCAGTTAATGCCAGCACGGTGATCAGTAAAGTATTATTTTTCATAACTCTCTTGAATCCTTGTGTTCAGCTAGGACCTCCAGGCCCTCAGTGATTAGCCACCAGCCCTATAGACCTTGCTCTGGAATGGCCTCCTCTGGCAGTACTATCCCAGAAAGGGTTCATAGAAACAGTTTTTGTTTCTGAGTTCTTACCTTTTTCTTCCCTTCCTTCTTTCTTTCTTTCCTTCCTTCCTTCCTTCCTTCCTTCCTTCCTTCCTTCCTTCCTTCCTTCCTTCCTTCCTTCTTTCTTTCCCCCCTTTTTGTCCTTACATTAGCACTTAAAGGTTCATTTGTCTAAAACTTAAATCTCCTTCATGATTTCTTTTTTTAATATCTTAACTGCATTTTTCAGCTTCCAGTCCAAAGTACTTGTGTCCAAGTTTGAGAACAGAATAACTTTCCTTCTTAATGTTTTGTACTAGTGCACACAAAGTAATTTTTTTCATATTGATTCTTTAAAGACTGTTCTGTGTTAATTCACCCAGACGGTGAGTTTATCCTTTTCATCACCTGCATTTATACTCTCCTTATTGTTTTTTAATTCCATAAAACTCTAAAACACCATCATGCCCACCATACCTGCCACCTCATTGTCAACTGTCTAAAGAAAAATCTCCATTATAACTTGAAGCCATGTGGATGGGTTTCCGGCTCTTGAGAGTTTCTTTTCTTTTCTTTTCTTTTTTTTTTTATTAATCATTTTATTCATTTATATTTAAAATGATATCCTCCGTCCTGATTCCTTCTTCACAACCCCACTATCCCATCCTTCCTGCCCCTATGAGGGTGCTCCCCCACCCACTCCGACCTCACCACCCTAACATCCCTCTACATTGGGGCATCAACCCTCCACAGGACCAAGGGCCACCCCTCCCACTGATGCCAAATAAGGCCATCCTCTGCTGCATATGTAGCTGGAGTCATGGTTCTCTCCATGTATATTCTTTGATTGGTGGTTTAGTCCTTGGGAGGTCTAGGTGGTATGGTTAGTTGATATTGTTCTTCCTATGGGGGGGTTGCAATCCCCTTCAGCTCTTTGGTCCATCCCCTAGCTCTTCCATTGGGTCCCAAGGCTCAGTCTGGTAGTTAGCTGTGAGTATCTGCATCTGTCTTAGTCAGGTGCTGGCAGAACCTCTCAGAGGACAGCCATACCAGGCTCCTGTCAGCAAGCTCTTCTTATCATCAGCAATAGTGTTGGGATTTGGTACCTGCAAATGGGATGGATCCCTAGGTGGGGCAGCCTCTGGATGGTGTTTCCTTGGGTCTCTGCTTCATTTTTTTTTTTTTTTTTTTTTTGGCCTTTTTTTTCCTTTAGATAGAAAAAATTCTAGGTTAAAAATTTTGAGATGGGTGGGTAGTCTCATCCCTCATTTGGGGGCCATGCCTATCTACTGGAGGCGGTTTCTAAAGGTTCTTCTGATGTTGTTGGGTATTTCTGCTAATGCCATCCCTGTTGGATCCTGGGAGCTTCTTGCTTCTCCAGGATCTAGGACTTTCTAATGGCAACACCTAATTCCCCATCACCCACTGTTATATATTTCTGTTCAGTTTCCTGATCTTCTGTACTTCTCTCCTGCCCCTTCCCATACCTGATTTTGCCTCCCATTTTTCCCTCCCCCTCCTTTCTCTCTCCTCTACCTTCCATGATTATTTTGTTCCCCGTTCTAAGTATGACTGAAGCATCCACACTCTGGTCTTCCTTCTTGAACTTCATATGGTCTGTGAGTTGTATCGTGGGTATTCCAAGCTTTTGGGCTTCTCAGTGAGTACATACCACGTGTGTTCTCTTATGACTGGGTTACTTCACTCAGGATATTTTCCTGTTAATTTCATGAAGTCATTGTTTTTGATAGCTGAGTAGTATTCCAGTGTGTAAATGTACCATATTTTCTGTACCCATTCCTTTGTTGAGGGACATCTGGGTTGTTTGCAGCTTCTGGCTATTATAAATAAGTTTGCTGTGAACATAGCGGAGCATGTGTCCTTGTTATATATGTTGGAGCACCTTTTGCATATATGCCTAGTAGTGGCATAGCTGGGTCTTAAGGTAAAACTATTTCCAGTTTTCGAAGGTGGGGGTTACCAGATTGTTTTCTAAAGTGGTGTTATCAGCTTGCAATTCAACCAGCAATAGAAAAGTACTCCTTCTCTACATCTGCTGTCACCTGAGTCTTTTATCCCAGCCATTCTGACTGGTGTGAGGTGGAATCTCAGAGTTGTTTTGATTTGCATTTCCCTGATGACTAAGGATGTTGAACATTTCTTTAGGTGCTTCTCAGCTATTCAGTATTCCTCAGTTGAGAATTCTTTGTTTAGCTCTATACCCCATTTTTAATAGGGTTCTTTGGGTCTCTGGAGTCTAACTTCTTGAGTTCTTTGTATATTTTGTACATTAGTCCTCTAACGGATGCAGGATTTTTAAAGATCTTTTCCCATTCTGTAAATTGCTGTTTTGTCCTATTGACAGTGTCCAATGCCTTACAGAAGCTTTGCAATTTTATGAGGTCCCTTCTGTCAATGGCATAAGCCATTGGTGTTCTGTTCAGGAAAATTTCCCCTGTGCCCATGTGTTCCAGCTTTTTCCTGCTTTCTCTTCTATTAGATTCAGTATATCTGGTTTTATGTGAAGGTGTTTAATCCACCTCTGTACAAGGAGATAAGAATGGATCGTTTTGCATTCTTCTACATGCCGACCACCACTTAAGCTAGCACCATTTATTGAAAATGCTGTCTTTTTTCCACTGGAAGGTTTTAGCTTCTTTGTCAAAGATCAAGTGAGTGTAGGTGTGTGAGTTTATTAATGGTTCTTCAATTCTATTCCATTGATCTACCTGCTGTCTTTGTACCACGTGGGATTTGTTTGTTTTTATCACTATTGCTCTGTAACACAGCTTGAGGTCAGAGATGGTGAGTCCCTGAAAAGTTCTTTTGTTGTTGAGAATAGTTTTTGCTATCTTGGAATTTTTGTTATTCCAAATGAATTTGAGAATTGCTCTTTCTGTCTCTGTGAAGAATTGAGTTGGAATTTTGATGGGTATTTCATTGAATCTGTAGAGTGCTTTTTGTAAAATGGCCATTTTTATTATATTAATCAGGCCAATCCATGAGCACGGGAGATCTTTCTATCTTCTGAGGTCTTCTTCAGTTTCTTTTTCAGAGACTTGAGTTCTTGTTACCTTGCTTGGTTAGAGTCATACCAAGATATTTTATATTATTTGTGACTACTCTGAAGAATGCCATTTGCCTAATTTCTTTCTCAGGCCATTTATTCTTTGAGTAGAGGAAGGCTACTGATTTGTTTGAGTTAATTTTATATCCAGCCACTTTGCTGAAGTTGTTTATCAGGTTTAGGAGTTCTATGGTGGAATTTTTGGGGTCACTTAAGTATACTATCATATCATCTGCAAATAGTGATATTTTGACTTCTTCCTTTCCAGTTTGTATGCCTTTGACCTCCTTTTGTTGTCTAATCGCTCTGGCTATGACTTCAAGTACTATTTTGAGTAGTTGGGGAGAGAGTGGGCAGTCTTGTTTAATCCCTGATTTTGGTGGGATTGCCTCAAGTTTCTCTCCATTTAGTTTGATGTTGGCTACTGGTTTGTTGTATATTGCTTTTACTATGTTTAGGTATGGGCCTTGAATTCCCGATCTTTCCGAGACTTTTAACATGAAGGAGTGCTGAATTTTGTCAAATGCTTTTTCAGCATTTAATGAAATGTTCATGTGGTTTTTTTGTTTGAATTTGTTTATGTATTGGATTACATTGATGGATTTCTGTATCTTGAACCATCCCTGCATCCCTGAGATGAAGTCTTCTTGATCATGGTGATGTGTTCTTCGATCCAATTTGCGAGTATTTTACTGAGTATTTTTGCATTGATATTCATAATGGAAATTGGCCTGAAGTTCTTTCTTTGTTGGGTCATTGTGTGGTTTTGGTATCAATATAACCGTGGCTTCATAGAATGGGTTGGGTACTGTTCATTCTGTTCTTATTTTGTGGAATAGTTTGAAGAGTATTGATATTAGATCTCCTTTGAAGGTTTGATAGAATTCTGTACTAAACCCATCTGGTCCTGGGCTTTTTATGGTTTGGAGACTTTTAATGACTGCTTCTGTTTCTTTAGGAGTTATGGGAACTAATGATACCTTGACTTATTTTTTTTCTGATTTGTATCCCTTTGACCTCCTTTCGTTGTCTAATTTCAATGGGTAGAACTTACTATGTTGAATAGATAGGGAGAGCATGGACAGCCTTGTATTGTCCCTAATTTTAGTGGAATTGCTTCAAGTTTCTCTCTACTTAGTTTGATGTCGGCTATTAATGTGCTGTATATTGCTTTTAATATGTTTAGGTATGGACCTCAAATTCCTGACCTCTCCAATAGTTTTAACATGAAGGAGTATTGTATTTTTCTCAAAGGTCTTTTCAGCATCTAATGAGATGATTATGTGTTTTTTTTTTTCCTTTGAGTTTGTTATATAGTGGATTACATTGATGGATTTCTGTATATTGAACCATCCCTGCATTTCTGAGATGAAGCCTTACTTGATCATGGTGAATGATCATTTTGATGTGTTCTTGGATTCAGTTTGCAAGAATTGTATTCAGTATTTTTGCATTGATATTCTCAAGGGAAATTGATGTGAAGGTCTCTTTCTTTGTTGGTTATGTAGTTTAGGTATTAGCGTAACTGTGGCTTCATAGAATGAATTAGTGTTCCCTCTGTTTCTATTTGTGGGATAGTTTGAGAAGTATTAGGTCTTTTTTGTTTGTTTGTTTTGTTTTTCAAGACAGGGTTTCTCTGTGTATCCCTGGCTGTCCTGGAACTCACTCTGTAGATCTGAAGGTCTGATAGAATTCTGCACTAAAACCATCTGGCCCTGGACTTTTTTGTTTTGGAGACTTTTAATGACTGCTTCTATTTCTTTAGGGGTTATAGGACTGTTTTGATGGTTTGTCTGATCTTGATTTTGGTACCCAATGTCTGATTACAAAATCATCCATTTCATGTATGTTTTTCAGTTTTGTTGACTATAGGTTTTTGTAGTAGGATCTGATGATTTTTTGAATTTCCTCTGTTTCTGTTCTTCTGTTTCTCTTTTCATTTCTGATTTTCTTAATTTGGATAGTGTCTCTGTACTCTCTAGTTAGTTTGGTTAAAAGATTATCTAGCTTGTTGATTATTTTCAAAGAACCAGCTCCTAGTTCTGTTGATTCTTTGTATAGTTCTCTTTGTTTCTACTTGATTTCAGCCCTGAGTTTGATTATTTCCTGAGGTCTACTCCTCTTGATTGTATCTGCTTCTTTTTCTTCTAGAGCTGTCAGGTATGCTGATAAGCTGCCAATGTGTGATCTCTCCAATTTCTTTATGAAGGCAACTGAAAGCTATGAGTTTTCCTCTTAGCACTGCTTTCACTATGTCCCATACGTTTGGATATGTTGTGCCTTCATTTTTTTTAACTTCTCAAATGTCTTTAATTTCTTTATTTCTACACTGACCAAGTCATCATTGAGTAGAGAGTTGTTTAGCTTTCATGTGTATGTGGAGCTTCTGTTACTTTTGTTGCTATTGAAGAGCAGCTTTAGTCTGTGGTGGTGTGATAGAATGCATGGGATTATTTCAATCTTCTTGTATGTGTTGAGTCTTGTTCTGTGTCTGATTATATGGTCAGTTTTGGAGAAGGTACTATGAGGTGCTGAGAAGAAGGTATATTCTTTTGTTTTAGGGTTGAAGTGTTCTGTAGACATCTGTTAAGACCATTTGGTTCATAACTTCTACTCATCTTGGTGAATTTTTCCTTTGATGAGTATCTCCAGCTTTTTTTTTTTTTTTTTTTTTTTTTTTTTATTTTTTTTTTAGAATCAACTCTTAGTTAAAAATCTATTTGGTTGAGTGTTATAATTGCTACTCCAGCTTGGTTTTTTTGAGACAATTTGCATGGATAACTTGATAACTTTTTTTCCAGCCTTTTACTCTGAGGTAGTGTCTATCATTGTCACTGAGGTATGTTTCCTTTATGCAGCAAAATACTGGGTCCTGTTTACATATCCAGTCTGTTAGTCTATGTCTTTTTATTGGGAGAATTGAGTCCATTAATGTTGAGAGATATTAAAGACCAATGATTGTTGCTTCCTGATATTTTTGTTTTTAGACATGAAATTAATTCTATGGTTCTTTTTTTGTGTTTGTTGTGTGAAGATTAAATTTTTGCCTTTTCTTGTGTGTAGTGTTTCCCTTTTGTTATCCTCTGTAAGGCTGGATTATTGGAAAGATATTGTTTAACTTTAGTTTTGTCATGGAATATCTTGGTTTCTCCATCTATGATCATTGAGAGTTTAGTTGGGTATAATAGCCTGGGCTGGCCCAATTGGTGCCTCCCTCAAGTTTGGATGGTCCTGGAAATCATACCCAGGTCTTGCCTGTGCTAGTGGGTTGGGCATTAATGGATTCTCATCCCCCCTTGGCCTTTCTATGACTTTTGTTTAAATTGAGATTTTGATGGACTTAAGTTCTCACTGTAGAGTTTATTCACCTTTGCCTTTTTAAACTAATGCTTTTGTTACCCTGTGAACTTTAAGATCACTAAAAGAATTAAGTGCTCAAGGAATTTTTTTTTTTTCACAGACTCAGGCACATAGGTGTATGCATAGCACACATAAAATTGTGGTACTAGCGATTGAACTTGGTACTCCACACATGCTAGGCAAGGACTTCAACCCTGATTTAATATTTTTAAAAATATGTTGAGATAGTCACAGAGTAGCCCAGGATAGACTTGAACTTGTGATTCTCTTTTCTCAGCCTCCTGGGTAGTTGGAATTACAGATCTGTGCCACCAGCCCTTGCTCAGATGTAGATGTGCAGTCTACATTTAGCTGATTTTAGTTTATGGTATGAGGTAGGGATGCATATTTTGTTGTTGTATGTTTGTTTTTCCTAAAAGGCTATTCAGTTTATGGGGTTGGAGCGAGCATCCTTCCTGACATCCCTCTAGCACCAGCTTGTTCATTAGTCCACTGTCAGTATCCACAGGGTTCTGCTTCTGGATCATGTATTCTTTGTGTTTTTCTGCATTCTGTTGAACCACAATGCCCTGGGAATGAGAATACATTATTTCATGTGAGACATAGTTCATTTGGATATAGTAGGTATGTTTATAACATTAACTCTACTAACTCTCAAGTTTTGAGCAATTTTCCATTATCTAGATTCTTAATTTATTTTAAGAATACTTTATAATTTTTTTTACAGACTTTATTACTGATAACAAGTTTTCATAGGTACTAAAAATTTAATTTTTAGCTGTCTGCCACTTGTGCACTGAAATACATTCTGTTATTCTGACCCTCTTTCTTCTAGTAGGTTGCTTCACCAAGCCCTGATATGAGGCTTTGTGCCTAGTCTCATTGTATCTTGTTATGCCACGTTCAATTGATATCCCTGGGAGGCCTGCTATTTTCTGAAGGGAATTGGAGGAGGACTGAATCTGGGGAAGACAGCAGGTTGGAGCTGGGCACTGGGAGGAGTGGAAAGAGGGGAAACTGAAGTTGGGATGTATTGTATGAGAGAAGAATTGAAAACTTAATTTAGATTTTCCATTTGATGGTTTAATTCACAGTTTTTATTACTTTATCTCTATATTCTATAATTAACATGGCAGTTTCCTTTCTACTTTTATATTATTCTTTCTACCTATTATCTGTGTTTCATTGACCAGTATCTTTTCCATCATCAATCATCTATCATCATCTGTCATCTATCTATATATCACCTATTAAACTTATCTACCTTCTTATCTATTAGTCAAGAAAACATCTATCCATCTATATGTATATATTTATATACATACAGATTTTCTCCCTGTAGTTTAGAACTTCTAGAACTTAGTTGAAAGAAAACTAATATAGTGGATCTTTTTGTTTCTTTCTCCATGTATATGTTCTCTCCTACCCACCTTTGAATGCAGACGTCCTCCATCCTGTATCACCGGCATCCTTGCCCACCTCACTTGGACTCTCTTTGAGATGTTTATCTTTATCTCATGGTCTTCTAAGGAAACCTTTGTCATTCTTTTGTCCTGTTTTGGATTTTTATTTTCTTATTCAAAAATTTTATCTAATCTGAAGTATGGGAATAGTAATTTTCTAGGATGGCTGTAAAAGTCAAAGAGGTCAGCCACATAAGTCTGAACACAGTAGCACCCAGTATGGGTTGGTATTAGAATTATTAATAGTCATTGGAAGGTACTATATTCATTCATTCAACAGAATAAACACCTATTGAATCAAATATTAAAGTTGGCATTGATTAAAAGAAAATATAAAAAATGAAATTAATTTATTGCTAGCCTGAGTCACATTTTGGCAGCCATATAATTGAATATATGTGGAATGATCAGTAGTATAACTAGTATAATTTTTATAACCCAAAGTGTTTTTAATATTGAGTTCCTTAATGATATTAGCTTTGTTTTTATTCTTTGGAGGTTGATGAAAAGTATTATTCATTTTAGTGCACTTTCTGCTGCACCTATTCTGAATACATGGTATACATGCAACATGAGCCTGTGGAGTAAAATCTGGATACCTCCACAGTAGCAGCTTTGGCAGAGGCAGTGTGTGTCTGGGACAGGGCAGACGTCTACAACGAACAGACTCAGTATATGCCCTATGGAGTTGCTAAGTAAGAAAGTGCAAAGGATTGAATGAGATTGGCTAAGATATGATTTGGAAATTGTTTAAAATTCAACAGTGCCTATTTCTATGTCACAAACTTTACCTCCTTTCATATTTATTTCTGCTAAATTTTAAAATCCGTGGCACAGTCCTAATGTGAATCTGGATGAAACCATACTTTGGAAATTCACAGGACAGCTTGGTTTGGCATCTTGCAACTTCATGAAAGTGGGTTGCCAGAGTCTGTGACATCATCCTCTCTGTAGCCCAATGAAAGTACATTGCATCATTTGAGAACTGGCAGCTTTGCGAGCTTGCAAGGCCTTAGAATAGGATCTTGCGTTGCGAGCTAGCTATGGCTGCTCTTTTGGGAAAGCTTGGGTTTTGTAAGTGCATGATTCAGAGACACCAGCCACTCTCATTATTTGCTCCCAAAATAAAGACAGGCAAGAAAAGGAAAGTGTGGGAAGTTTGTTGTTTAGAATGAGGGTTGCAAACTATAGAAGTGCCTCCCAAGCACTTGGTACCGTAATCAAGATTAATGCAGGAGGCGTGGCTGAGTTACACGTGGTTTCCCTTACTTTTCAACCTTGATTGTCATTAATTTATCTGCTTTTAAAAAATTGATTAGGAAACAAGTTAGAGCTACTACAGTTAGTTGTAGTTATTTCCCAAGCTCTACTCCCTGCACCAAGTAGCAGTCTGCAAATTTGTTTTTCTCCTTTCTATCTGATTGGTGCTGGTGAGACTCAATACTTAATACTAGTAGACAGTTCTTAATTTGGACATTAGTATATAAGTGACATTATAGAATTAAAATAATTTTTTTCAATTTCTGTGCATATGTGTGTGCCTGAGTGTATGTACATTGACCATGTGTGTATCACTGACTATAGAGGCCAAAGGAGGGGGTTGGATCCCTGGACCTAGAGTTGCAGACAATTGCTCACTGCTTCACATGAGTATTGGGAACCCACCCAGCTCCTCTGTAAGAGCATCAAGTGCTTTTAAATTCTAAGCCATCTTTTCCATATTCTACTTGGAGAATTCAGAAAATTTAATTTACCACTTGGAACCATTGTGAAATGGCTGAAGTTGTAGAAATCAAATATATAAACTCAGAATGTATAGCTATTATATAGCTGGTATTTTATTGTGTGGGAGACTTGTCTGTGTATCTCACAGAAATCTGAAAGTAAAAGGGAGAAACAATAAAGATACTGGATTAGTTAATGTTCTGTAGCTATATCTATATATTATTATATCAAATATAATTATTATATAACTATTGGTATTTAATAATAAATATTAAATAAATTAAATATTAAAACTTACTATTGAACTTTAACAGTAAATATTAATTAAATCAAATATTTAAATATCGATAATAAATTAAATAAATATGAAATAAATCTCAGTAATAAATCCATATAAATAATAGTTGATAGCCTTGTCAATATATATTTATATATAGCATAAATATATAAATTTATATATATTAAATATATGTATAATATATATTTTATATATATATAAATATATATATATTAAGAGAGGGAATTACTAACTTGGCTTACACAATTCTAGTTGGGTGCCCTGATAATGGCCATTCTACACACTGGACAGGCTGAGAACTTCCTAGTTGTTCAGTTCTGTGAGGTTGGATGTTTTAGCACCCCAGTCTGTAGTCAGTGAAGGTCCGGAGGATTCCTTGTCAGTGCACATTGACACCTGAAGGCTGATGAGGTTGGGTTCTAATGTCAGGGAAGGGTGGCCAGCAGGGGTGAAAGTAGGCAGGTAGAAAGCAAAAGCATTCCGTCAAACGTCCTTTTCTGGGCAGTGGCTGAAGGTGCTTCTGACTTCAGTGGAACGTCTTTCCTTCCTCAGTCAATCTTTCCACAAAATCTCCTTATAGACTTGCTCAAAGATGTGTGGCCTGGTTAATTGCAGATCCAGTCAGCAGGTTGTCATCCAAGACTCACTTTTGCAGATATCAAGGGCATAATCCTACAAGGAGCTACAGACAGAGATGATTAGGAGTAACCTGTCTTGCATAGTGAAAAATTTAACTTCAAAAATGTATTTTTAAGTTTAAGGGCTTGAATTGCAACTTGGTTATAGCTGAAGAAAACTGATAGGTATGAACTATGTCTTTAGAGAATAGGAGACAGGAAGACAAGACACAATATACCATAAATACACATTTTATTTTGCTTAAATTAGATAATAGAGCAATAGAAAATATGCTAAATAGTATGGTGTGTGCATACATGTTCTGGCCTGAAATGTTTGTACACCACATTAGATGGAGTAGCATGTGAGCTGGGAGCAATGTGGTAGGACTTGAAATGTTCCATGTTTGTAAGTTGTGTGAAAATTGTGTTTAACTGTTTAAGACTTCAGCTAAATTTATGTATGTGAGAATTCAAGGTGACTCTTCATAAGCCTCGAACGATTGGTTCTGGAGAAGTAGGAGCGTGAGGCATTCAGTACACACATTAGCCAAGGAGGGGGAAACTGTAAGAGACAGAAGTGACCTAATTTTTGAGTGTTTAAAAGTCAAAATTTAGTCACATAAGAGAAAGGATACAAGTCATGAAGACTTGGGCATTGTGACACACTCATCAAATCTTCTGCCGAGAAGCTGAAGCAGGGTTTCATGGATTTGAGGCCAGTCTGTGTTACATGGATAGGTAGTGTCTTTAATTTTTTAAAAAGGCAATAAGCAAAACATTCATCTTAAGAGATTTCAAAAGGACAGCAGAATAGTCACCTGTAGGAAGAACTGCGTGAAGTGAGACAGGAGTAGATGTAGAAAATAAGAGACCCAATGAAGGACAGTCCATTCTATCATACGATTGTTGAAATGTACATTCTTTTGACTAGATTGTTTGAAGGGAAAGGAAAACAAGATGGGAACAGTTTTCGGAAGGAAAAGGCAGTAACATTGTCAGAGTTAGGTATTAAAAGGTCATTACCAAATATCATGAACAGCCCAAGGGAAACTGATTTGAATACACCATATGTCTAAGCACCACATGAGAATTTCTAGGAAATTAAAACCTGCAGAATTGATGATGAGAAACAGCAGTTCAAAGTCGGATCCACTCCAGGAGTAAGTGTAGAAACCAGGAAGGTAAAAAAGGACCATTGCTAAGGTAGGGGTGTGGGGGAGCAACAGAGAGAGGAATAGCAGGGTACGCATGATCTGACTGCATAAATGGGAAAATTTGGGGCTCTAGTTAGGGGCAGAGAAAATAAAAATAGAAGGAGGAGAAGGCAAGATAAAGATGTCTGGAAAAAGTCGTAAGGAATCATACTATTAACCGTCTCTCCAAAAGTCTATAGTATGTGTAAGTCTCTGAATATATATATATATGTGTATATATATATATATATATATACACATATATATATATACACACACACATATATAATTTAACTAAAAATTTCTCATCTGGGATGGCATTGCTCCCTCAAAGAGCCAAAAATACCTTACAAAATCTCAATACTGGGTATCAGAATCCCTCTTTTAGTTGTTGGTCATGGCTGTCAAAGAGACTCCCAAAACATTACAGGCTATTGTTATTGGTTGCCCCCTAGAAGTGGAAAGTATTGCTAAAGATAACATGTACTTAAGACACAGGTCCAGGGCTGGAGAGATGACTCAGTGGTTATGAGCACTGACTGTTCTTCTGAAAGTCCTGAGTTCAAACCCCAGGAACCACATGGTGGCTCACAACTATCCTTATGGAGATCTGATGCCCTCTTCTGGGGTGTCTGAAGACAACTACCGTGTACTCACATATAATAAATAAATAAATCTTAAAAAAAAAAAAGTATACCATTAGGAAAAAAAAAAAAAAAAAGACACAGGTCCAGAGGCCCCTGAGCTGGAACTAACCTGAATGCTCCTTCCCTTAGGACTATGTTTTATGGTACCAGAACTCACCATGGGAGCTTCCAAAGGAAGAAAGTAATCAGTAGTCCTCCCCACTTTGATGCCTATGAGCCACAACAACAACCAATGTGTCACAGTAACTCTCGAGGTGTAATAGTGGCACATATACCTTGCCAGTAACCAACAGCTCTCTAAATGTAATTAAGGCTCCACTCATCAAGAGGAAAATCATGCTTGGTGCTGCCAGCCTACACAACTACCTAATGCTAGTGAAGTCATGGATCTTGAGGAAAGCCTCCAGCTATCGCTTTACTAAACTAGCACAACCCCTAACTACATTATAAATGTTTGTACCTATACTACAGATAAATGTAGTTCTTAACCTTTGTTAAGAAAACATTACAAAATACTACCAATCAAAATGTAGCGTTATGGAGGCCAGCCCCAAAGGATGCAGCTGCAAAACACTCTCACACCTAAGGCTCAGGGAATGGTGCGGAAGAGGGAGTGGGAAGATTTTAAGAGCTAGTAGCTGAGACGTGGTAATGTCAGAAGCTACAGTCATAAACTCTTACCAGCATGAATGTCTAAATATGAGCTGAACAAGGACAACATTAGACGTAGCAGTGGATGGGAGAAAGCCAATGAGGGCTCAGCCCTACAGGAAGAGCTTCAGATGACTACAAAAGGCTGAGAGTGGGTGAAGCCTTCCCTAGGGAAGGGCACACCAGCTGGTTACCCTGTACTAAATGGTGACTGAAAATGCACATACAGGTCCCATTGCGCAGATCAAGCTATATGCTGTCTATACTCTATACACTATATACATATATACATGTAAAATAGCTAAGGAAGAAAGAGGCCATGATTTTGAAAGAGAGCAATGGGGTGATATATGAGGAGGTTTGAGGGAAGAAAGGGAAGGGAAAATAGTAAAATTGTATTATAATCTCACAAATAAAAATTGAAAAGGTTCTAGAAAAATACTGTGTGAAACTTTGAGAGGAAAGAAAAAAAAATATCTCCCTAAGCCAGAAAAAATAAATTGGATAAACCACCATGTGGCTTTACAGGGTACACTTGCCTAAATACTAAAGGAGTCATTCAATTTTATTTTTAAAATTATTCCAGAAAATAGAAGAAATAGTCCCTCTTGTTATACATGACTTGGTATAACCCTAGAATAAGACAATATCCAGTCTGATGAAGGAAAACTATAGGTCTATTTTAAGTCAGAAGAAGAGGAGGAGGAGGAGGGGGAGGAGGAGGAGGAGGAGGAGGAGGAGGAGGAGGAGGAGGAG
>JADRCD010062509.1:0-13387 GCA_019843815.1 Montemys delectorum | reverse complement strand
AGAGAGAGAGAGAGAGAGAGAGAGAGAGAGAGAGAGAGAGAGGAGGGAGGAGGATGCAGGGGGAAACAGGTCATCTAAAATGGAGACAGAGTGTGGATTCCTACAAACAAATGTACAAGAACTGTGGTGGCTCAAAAGGCTGGAGATGCAAGAAGGATGTGCCTTTACATACTTGCCCATATCAGCACCTTGAGTAAATTTCTGTTTGTTAAACTACCCTGCTTTGTCACAGCAGCTCTCAATAGCTTCAAATGAACTTACTTTATGGTTCTAAGAAAACAGTGGCATAAAAACTGGGAGGCAATGGGCTCAATTGACTTAAATATCTGCTCTTTTTATTATCCAGGAAGAGCAACACATATTAGTCTTTGATAAGGATTATTTACCACAAAATGAATAAAAACAAAAAGCATAAATTTCAAGCTAAAAAATACAAGTAAGCAGAATATGCACTTAATCAATGCAAAAAGAGGCACAAAGGGAATAAACAGGAAACAAAATGTATGCAGGATCATCAGAAAAGTAAATAGGACATATGCTGTAGATCCGAGTCTCTGAATTTACAGTAACTGTACTAAATGCAAGGTTAATTAACAAAGAATGCCACATTAGATATTTAAAAAATAATTTCCAGTCAATTTAAAAGAAATAAATCTAATATATAATTGAATAGAAAAAGCTGAAATTCAGAACATGGAAAATATATATTGTACAACTATTAACCAACTAAAACAAGGGTTTCCTCCATAATCAGAGAAAGTAATCAGATTCTATGTACATGGGTTTATTCCTAGTTGGTGTAGTGATGGAGTGTGGACCAAGTGGACTTTCCAGGGATCCTAGGATTTAGAAAGTAGTGTTGCATATGTATAAAATACACTGAAAGCAAGAAAAATCTAGTGAGGCTAAAAAGATAGACTAGAGTTAAAAGTATTTGCTAATGTTTGACTCCTAGTACTTACATCAGTAGCATACAAGCCCCCCGCCCCCGCACCCCCCCCCCCCCCCCCCCCGTCTTGAGATCCAGGAAAGGCAAATTCCCTCTTTTGACCTCTGTGAATACCCATATACATATGACATCTACTCACAGACATGTGCACAAATGAACATAAGTACAAATAAATCTTTTTTAAAATCTTCCCTCTTATACTCAGAAGGAAGTGTAGCTCTTCCTTTTTCATCTGATGGAAACCATTACAGAGACTATAATTGGTTAAAATGCAGAGAATAAGTGACCTAGGGAGCTCCACCACAGTTGATTTATCTGTAACAACACCAGACACTAAAGGTTCGGAAAATATCACCAAAAAGGAAGTGGAAAGATTTTAGGAACAAGGTACCAGGATACCTGCTGCTAGTGTCTTCCAGACATGACTTCACAACAATATTGGTCACAAGACCCACATAATAATAACAGCAGTCAATGTGCCAATAAACACAGGGAAAATTTGACAAAGCCCTACCCCTAGATGATAAGCTGCTGGAGAACAATGTCTTCAAAAGAATGAAGACTGTCTCCTCCAGGGATGAGCCCCTTTTTAGGTCATCCAATTGCAAGTTCTCAGGCCTAACATTAGAGGAACACTTACTGGACTATGGAGATGTGTATGTGTGTGAAAGTGTGTTTGTGTGTGTGTGTGTGTATGTGTGTGTGTGTGTGTGTATGTGTGTTAACAATAAATATAGAAGTCATGAAGTTTAGAAGAAGTCAGAAGACATGAAAGAGTTGAAAAGAGTAGGCAATGGTACAAATATAGTACATATGTATGAAGGTCTCAAAATAATTAAAGTTACATTTAAAATGTTTCTAAGCACAAAAAAATAGATGATGTAACCTAGCAGTTACTCTCCAACCAAAATATTTATTTGTTAAAGATCGATTAAAATAGAAAGATCAATGGATTGTTTTCTAAATTTTCTGTGGAACAGAATTTTGAGGCTAGAGTTGAATACACCTATGAACTCCTAATCCTGAAATGTTAGCACTCATTTCATCTCAGATATCAGCAAGCTATACAGACAATGAGGGTGGATGGAGCACAGGTGAGCTCAACTTCATTAAACTCATGCCACACTCAGTTTCACTCAATCAACTCTGAAAAGGATGGGAAAGACTAACACCCATCCTGATTATCAGATAGAAAACTGCATTCTAAGATAAAAAATGTAAGGCACAACTCACCTTTGTGTTCAATATACATGTTGTCTAACTAGCATATAAATAGTGCTCAGATGATGTCACCCCAATCGAAGGAAAACAAAGTCAATAGAAGTAAACTCATAGATACATACATATTAAAATTAGCACCCAAAGAGTCAAGAAAAACAGTAGAATTGGGAAGATGGTGAACTAAAAGCTGCCTCCTATGATCTGATTAAATTGCCCAGTTATTATGTCTCTTTGTAGTTTTACTTGTTTCATTTTGTTTTAGTATTTTCACTATTTGCAATCCTACACTTGTCTTCTCATCTCTTCATTGGCCTGTGTTTTCCTTTCATTCCATTTTCTCTACCAGACTTTAACTGGTTTATTTATTTCATTTTATTTTTTAAAACATTACTGCCTTTCTTCTTATTCCTCCTCTAACATTAAAATTAGTTTTGTGCTTGACAATTGGTTATTGTTATCAATCTCTTCCTCTTTTGTTTTTTCTTTATTATTTTCTTTTTCTTGTCTCTTGCCTACTTCCATTTCTCTCCTTCACTTTAGTTTTTAAAACTTTAACCCTTGTTTTTAATCTATTTGCTCTTTTTTCTCTCCTTCAGCACCTGAAAATAGACGTAACAGCTGTGGCCAGATCACAATAACAGAATAAACTGGTCACAATAACAGGATAAACTGATCACAATAACAGGATGAGTTAAGGAAACATGAGTCGTCCCCAGGTCAAGATTGCCCCTTTTAGATGTGTGGTCTCTCCTTGCGGTTTGTACAGATGCTATGCACCAATCAGTTAAAAGGCCAATATTCCTTTACCTATTTACCCAATCATGTAACATCAAGGCTTGAAAGCCCCTGGTTGCAATTTTTCCCTATATAAACCCTAAGTCCCTAGACCTGGGTATCACTTTCCTAACCTGTCTCATCAGGAAGGTTTGTGACCATGTCCAAACTCTAATAAAGACTCTTCTGTGTTTACATAGTAGTAGTAGTGGTCCATGTTGGTTTCTTGAGGGTCTCACAATCCAGGCATAACAAGATGAAGAAAGATAGTCTCATCATAGAACACAAGACAGAATAACTTTCAAAAAAGAAGTACATAGACAAAGTTGAGTTATGGAAGAGCCCATATTGTATGATGACACAGTATATCAGCCAATCTCTAATGATAATAGGGTGAAAGTAGAGAACAAAGAACAAGGCAAATAACCATAAAATACAGCAAAATTAGAAACAATAATGTCCTGAAATTTAAATTGTCTCCACTCATTTATAGAGACAGGGTAGGGCAAAGGGATTTGTCATCTTTCAAAAACAAATCTCATTGACAAAAACATCCCTATTTAATACAAAGAATGTAAGCTCATTACAAACACAGCTCTCCTGGTCCCTCTGCCCAGGGCTCATCTGGGCCAGTGATGTGTCTATTCATGGAGACATATCTTGTGAAGCCCCAGGAAGGGACAGGTACTCAATATCTTTGCACTCAGTGTCATGAACTGGCTCAGGAGGCTGCAGCACAGGGACTCACAGAGGGCATACATAGTGCCACCCCTTCCTATGGACAAGTCCCTAGAACCCTCAGAGCTCTGGCTGCAGGCTGTTGCGTTAGGCTTCCAGACAGCCAGTATGGGCCCCAGAGTGGCTCTGGAGGACAGTGGTGGAACTTTCCGGCCAGAGGAGGTAACTGAAGAGATGGGTGGGTGCTTTCAGGAGGGCCCTGGCAGCATCTGGAAAGACTAGACACCAAGGCCCAGGGCAGCAGAAGGGCTGGGCCCCTGGCGACCGTGAGAGGAAAAAAGGTGCCCTGGGCTGAGGCTGTTTGAGACCCTGGCACACTCCATGTGGAGGCCAACAGCTGCCACAATGCCAGGGCCTTCTATGAAAAGGCTTAGAGGCTGCAGAACACCTGATGGAGAGTATTGTCCGGCTGTGGGGAGAGAGGTGTGGGGCGAGAGCTCTGTTTCTTCCCAGCTACAAGGAGTGGGGACAGGGGACAGGCAGACACCTTTTCCTTTCCCTGGGGGTAAAGGAAGCCTTAGAGGCTGGGGTCCCCGGGAGTGTTCAGAATCTTCCTGACAGATGGTCGGGGAGTGGGACAGAGACAAGGAGAGGAAGCTGGAACCCACACTGGGGAGGAAGGAAGTATATCAAGGAAATATAGAACAAACTGCTCCACCTCATCGGATGCCTGATGAAGTAGGCTTAAAAAGAAGAGAAGGGATAAGGAATACTGCTACCAATTGGGTTACTGCTGAATTCTTCTAAACTTTTAAGGAACATCTAAACTGTTCCATAAAATAAAGTCGGAAAAACACTATTAGTCTTTTTCATGCAATCAGCTTTATCCTGATACCCAAACTAGAAAACGAAATAACAAAGATGAAGAGGAGGAGGAAAGGAGAGGAGGAGAAAGTGAAAATTACCATATCTAACACTAAGACCCATGGAAAGATCTTACCAGAAGACAGTGTACAGAGAAATAAGCAATGGCAAAAAAAAAAAAAAAGAAGAAAAAAAAAGAAAAAAGAAAAAAAGAAAATGACGGAATGTATTCCAACAAGCAAATTAGAAAACAGGAGGTGTTAGAGATTTGAACAAAAGCGTGGCTGAGATACCTCAGGCACAGCTTCTCTGGGACAATGGCCCTGAACCTGAACAGAATGGCTGAGGTAAAATCACTGCCAGTACTGTGATAGCTAATGTCATTTGTCAAGTTGTCAGAATCACCTTGGAGACAAATGTTGAGGCATGCCCTTGAGGGAGTTTCCAGGGCGAACTGGAAATGAGGTGGAAGACCCATCATAAATGGGATCACATATTTCCCTGTGCTGAGGATCCTAGACTATATAAAAATAAGAAGGCTAACTGAACCCCAGGATGTTGTAGGCTATTTGATCACACTGTGAACCCTGAGATGGTGTTATTTACTGGAGCAACCTGTTTCGAGTTGTGGTCTGGCTCAGCCATGGTACACATCTTTAATTCAAGAACTTTCTGTTTATTGTAAACAGGATTAAATAAAGTCAACCATGGGCAAGAGTTCTGTATTAGTCACCAGGAAACTGACAGACATGCAGTCAGTAGAGACCAATGAGGTATAACCTGTCTATGTTTTTGACAGAGAAGTAAAGAGCTAGGTCTCTTTGGAAAGGTTTTGAGAAGTGTTTGTTGAAACTAAAAAGTCATATGTGGTCCTGTGTGAAGTGTAAATTTCTGGTTTCTTTGGAAACTCAGCTGTGTCACATGATGTTTCTATGGAAGCTGCCTTGTGAGAGGATGTTTGACTAAAGCAGACATGTGAGAGGGCATGTGATGTTTTTCTGGAGCAGAGGCCTGAGAGGGCATGTGATATTTGGAAAGAATATAAATGTAACCCTAGAAACAGCGAGGAGATGATGCTCTTGCATTGCCATACCTTGCAAGGTTTCACTGGTCTTCACTGCTCTTCACTTCTTGCTGGGTTGAGCAGCTGCTACGATTCATGTTTGGTCTTTGCTCTTGAACTGGACTGCTGATATCCTGACAAGGAAGACTGAAATTGCCCTAAAGATCTACATCTAAACCAGTCCACAACCCCCTTGTCCCATTAACAATCTTTCTCCCCTACGTTTCTTCAGTGATCTAGAAGGGAGGCCAAAGTGTTTAAGAACACTAGATAAAGTTTTAGAGACCCTACACATAGACCCTATGTATTTATGTCTACCAACACATTCGTGCAAGAATGTTTAAAAGTCACTTTGATCACAAAACCTACAGATTGAAAATATCCACATGCCTACTAACTCTGAAGTATACTAATAAGTTGTAGTTTACTCTGACAGAGAATGTCAGCTAAATTAAGAAAGTGTGATTATGTAAAAAAAAATATAGATGATACAAAAGCATAATGTTGAATAGAAGAAGCAAGAAGCAATAAAATACCTATGAAATTATTGCATTTATATATAATCTAATAGATATAAATAATCTACAAGGAGAGATAACTATATTTAAAATACTATTCAAAAAAGTTGTCCTGGTAGTACAAGGTTGTATACCCCAGAACTTCAGAGGTAGAGGTAGGAGAATCCTAAGGTAAAAACCAACATGGCTGTAAAGCAAGACAGAGTTTCAATGACGATAATAAATAGTAAAAAAGGTGGTTGTTAGAAATGATAAGTGAGATCTGAGCGAGAATTATGGTGTGCCAGGATGTTCATGATCTTACAGTAGGTATGATGTGCATCTATGCCAAAAACATAAATATCCTCTGGTATTTAATTTTTACCTCAGTAAAAATGTATTTTATCTAGAAGTCCAATGCGCTATCCATTGTGCCACAGAGCCAGGTTAAAAATGTATGTTAAATATAATTTAAAGAGTCTGGGATATTCCAAATTGAAGTCAAGAGAAATATGGTAAATGATTTTTACAAAATTTTATATTGTAAAAGTTCGTTTTAAAACACAAAACCTAGACAAGTAAGGTCAATATCTACCCAATTCCCAAGATTTTTAATTACTATTTTATAACTATAATATTTTTGTATCATTACAATAATAAAAATTAGAGTATTACTTCTTTCAAAATTTTATTTTATTCCTACAAGATGAATTCTTAACTTATTGCCAATCATATAATTTAAGCCAAACAACAAACCTATAGTGACTCTACATACTTATACTTCAGAGATATTTTATTCTTACTCACTTGTAACATTAATAAAAAATCTGTATAAGCACTGCTAAAATTACCAATTGACCAAATGTATTACCATATTGCAAATAACTGTTATATTAGTGTAGAAGAAGCTACTTCTTAAATGTGAGAGAACTTACCCCATGAAATAAATTTTGAGTCCCCATGGTATCAGGCATAATATATTTTTGTATCTGGTATATCCAAACACAAAAGAATCTGTGCATTTCAAGAAAAAGGCAATTTTTCTTTGTCCAAGAAAGTCCTGGTAGAATATCTCAACAAAGCATCAATGACAAGTTTCTACTAAAAGCCCTGTTTTCCCATCTGGTTATGAAAACAGCCAGTTTTGCATATGGAAGTCGCCGACACAAGGCATTTCCTACTTGAAATCCAGCTGCATACCAGATTGTTAATACTTGAAAGATCAACTGTATCAGAGACTTGACTAGATGTCATTCAAGTGGTACCTCTCCATGATGGCAAACACTATAATATTGACTGAGAAAAAAAAAAAATCTGCTGAAGATGTGATGAAGGTTAACAAGAGCATATGTGGTTCTCTCCGTGGAGTACATGTGCCTCAGTTCAATTTTAAACTACATTCTGGAAGCAAAAATGTGGGGTTTAACTCACCACAATTCAAAATACATAATACTACATAATTTTAAAAGTACAATGCTTATTAGGGAAAGACAACTGAAATGAAGCAAACTAAGTGTTAAAAAATAAATACAAATCCCCGTGGAAATTTAGCATAGAGTAAAGGTGAACCAAGAACCGTAATCGCATGGAGTGTGTGATGAAGTTAGATAGTGTCTTTGGGAAGTAATCATGTATACCAATGAACATTCTAAATCATAAAAATTTCTGTGGGAAATGGAAACTACTCAAGCTCAGAGAAAAAGTGGAGTGAAGAAAAAAAATGTCCTCATCTAAGCTTTTCTAAGGAAGAAATGGAGGAGGAAGGAAAGAGGAGCAAGAAGAAAAGGACAAGGAGAGGGAGGGGAAGGGGAAAAG
Organism: Montemys delectorum; assembly: GCA_019843815.1. Classification (NCBI taxonomy): domain Eukaryota; kingdom Metazoa; phylum Chordata; class Mammalia; order Rodentia; family Muridae; genus Montemys; species Montemys delectorum. Next base: position 5,526 of record JADRCD010062509.1, on the reverse strand, counting down.
GTTATACCAAGGCTCTCAGCAAAGCAGCAGCAAGAAAATCTTCAATTCAGATTACAAAGTGCTAATTTCTCTAGTGTATAAAAAGCTTCCACATGCTGTTCCCCTACCTTATTATTATTCACAAACAGTAGGGTGAGCAGTGTCAACTTTAAAAAAAAACAAATTATTAGCAATTACTGAAAAGTACAAAAGCCATAATGATCGTGTGTAATTATACCAAAAAATAGTTATACATAGTATTCCAAACTAATTTTCACTTTATATTTCAGATTATTTATGCATTTGCTGACAGAAGCCACACATTAATAGTATCTTTTATATACAAATATATTGTGCAATGTATATAATTATGTAAATACAGGTTTCTACATCCTGAGATTTTTCACTAGAGTCACTATTATACTTCAGTTCCAAACAGCCTTCAAGGAAATACGTCTATGTTATAGAAATGTAAAGTTCAAGTCCCAGCCATGTACATGGTTGTAATACCCAGGAAGGGTTATGTTGAATGTATTAAAAAGGAATGTGAGTATGCCTGCTTGGAAAACTATTTTCTAAACCCATGCCTCCTTTACTCATAGGTAGGAAGTAACTAAATACCACTATCTTATTCCCCAAGGTTGGGGGGACTGCCTTACCCAGTGAGTGAGCTTTAATAAGCAAGTGTAGCAGTGCTCCTGCCGAGGTCTCTTTCTCACAGAAGGAAGCATTTGCTCTCTTTTGCTCTCTACCTTGGAGCCAGTTATCTGCCCCAGTAGGTAAGAATTGAACATTTGAGATGTACCTCTGCCTAAAAAGGGAAGTATAATTTTAGAATAAAACATTGAGAAGCACATCAAAATGACATTTCTAAGCTTTTATCAGTAATTAAATTGCTACTTTGATCTCAAAGTGTCTGCCTCTTGGGCTTAAATGTTGCAAAGGGAAGAGCAGTGGTGTTTTGACTCCTACTTTGTCACAAACTCCTGCTTCAAAATACCAAAGCAATTTCATATCCATTAACTTATTACGTAATCACAATAACCCTTAAACAGATGAGGGAAATGAGCATTACTCAAGTCAATATCTACTATTTATTCAAATAAATAAGTAGAACCATTGAAATACATTTCCATCTTTTATCTGAGTTTTCACAATTTTAAAAAATAGAACTTTCCTTCCTTTTAAATATAAGAGAATGGAGTGTCAGAGAGTTGGAGTGATCTACACAAGACAGACATGTGGCTAACAGGAAGACTTCTGTCCAGAGAGATTGAACAAAGATAATGTCCTTCATTTAATTTGGTGTTTGCAACTCTGGTCGTATGATTGACTAAAGGAGACTCTTCATGAACGTAGTTGAAAGCATTTGATGTTCCTCTGCATAATGGAGGAGGAAGACACACTTTTTTTTTTTTTTTGGAAGCACCAAACTCAAAGAATTTCCAAGCCCCAAAGAGAGAGGTACAACGGTAATGTGTGGAGCTATTGATAGAAATGCTGTGAGGAGGTATGTGTGTGGAACAAATGATATGGATTCTAAAATATGAGATCCAATATTTGTATGAACTAATCATACATTCTCAGTCTAATGTACTACAGAGGCCTCATATAAACTCTAGAATTAAGTGACCTCTTATAAGTAAGTCTATAGTGTGACTAACATAAATATTGGCATGAACAACATAGGCTTACATATTCTGACATTATATTCCTTTGGGTATACCCCTAGAATTTGGACAACTGAATATGATAACACCTTCCTTTCTTCTTTACTTGCTTACGTTTTATTTTTGAGGAACACTTATATTTATTTCCATGGTAACAATTCTAATTTCCTACATTCCTCCTAAAAATATATGGAAGTTCCTTCCACCTCCTCCCCTTGTCTTCTTGCCAGTGTCTGCTGTGCTTTATTTTCAGGAGGTAGCCTCTCTGAAGCCCCAATGTAATTATTAATTAAATTTATTCATGGCTAAAGATTTGAACATTTTCATGCCTTACCGACTATGTACATGTTTAAAAAGGAACTCCAGTTAATTTGCCAATCTATTGATCAGGTGACCTCTACTTTCTGTTTACAAATTTTGAGTTCTGAAAATATTATAAATATTAATTCTTCATCAAGTAATCTATACAGATAATAATATCAATAATCTAACATATGTAATAATAATGCAGTCAAAAACATTTTAAATAAAAAATGCTGAATAGATTATCAGTAAATTAAAAATATGAGATTAAAATTAAAATTAATGAAATAAGAATATATAGAGTAAAAGACAAAAAAGGTAGGTCAGAATTTTGTTGTTGCTTTTCACCATTCAGTCGATGAGAGTGTTTGGGGGGTAGATGTAATTGTTTTATATTTGTACCCTTCACCTCTTTCTTTCAGTGTCTTGTGAACCATTTTCTCAACTGAAGTTTACTTCAAACAGATTATCTTGACATACTCCAAGGGATAAATTGATGCATACTTCAGTTATGTATCAATGTTCTAGACAACCTTCTGAAGCCTAGAGAGTGTCAGTGAAGATCCAGATCCTACATTTTCCATTACCTATAATTTGTAACATAAATATTCTACCAATATTGTGAGGACCACAGTTCGACTTTCAAGAAAGGAATTTGTTTTTAAAGCATATATAATACTAAATAGAATGTGTTTTACATGTCTAAAAGAATATAGCTTCAAAACTCCTAAAGATTAAAAGGGCACATGTTGACAAGAATGTGGAGAAAGAGGAACACTCCTCCATCGGTGGTGGGATATGCTCCGTTTTATGCATATGTATATGCATAATTATGATAATTGGTATGGAGGCCCGCAACTAGACAAGGCTCAAGTACTAAGATGCCTCAGAATGCTCAGCCATAAATGGAACATATATACCACATCCATTGTCCTCCAAAGCCCATTGGATCATTGTGAAAGTGGGATCAAAAAGAGTATAAGTGCCAGAAGTAGTAGATCACTACAAGAAAGCAGTGCCTTCAGAAAGCAGCAGAGCAGCCGCATATATTAAGAGCATGCACAAAATTATGCAAGCCTGAGCCAGAACAAATCTCAGCACGGAGATGGGAGTCAAGCAAAATGTCCCACCCTATCCACGGAGCTGTTGACAATTGGTTGCTCTACATGTATAGTATCTGATAAATCTACCCTGTCCCACATATCCAATAGCATTTCTGCGACTCAAATTTGCCTGGAAGTTTTGTTTTCTTTTGTTTTTGTTTTTGTTTTTGTTTTTGTCATTTAAGAATACAAATGTAGATTGGTAGCAAAAGAAGGATGGATAAGAAAAGAGTTGAGGGATGAAGTGGAATATGATCAAAACAAGTATGAAAATGATGAAGAAATAATAAATTTTTAAAATAGTAATCCCAGGATGAAGAGTTGGCTGAACAGCAAAGGGCACTTGTTACTTTTGCAGAGGATCAAGTTCTATTTTCAGCACCAACATGGCATCCTAGCACCAACTGTAATCCTTATTCTGGGAAAACCAATGCTTTCTCTGGTCTCTGTGGGCATCAAGCACTTGGGAACTGCACAGACATGCGTGCAAATAAATCACTGACACATTAAAAAAAATAAAATGTTTATTTTAGACAAAATTTCTACTTTTAGATATTTTAGATAGCTAAAATTTTAGATAAACATTTCACTCCCTCTCATTCTCTGTGTATAATTTTAAGTAGTTTATTTGAAACCTCACTATTTGTGAGAACTTTTGTTACTACAAAATTTTCTTTTCTTTTTTAGGGGGGAAAGAAAGGGTGTATTTGGCCTACATTGTTACATCATAATCCACCACTGAAGTTAAGTCAGGACAGAAATTCAAGGAGGACAGGATGCTTGAGGCAGGAGATATTACATAGGCCAATGAGAGGTGTGGTTTACTGGATTTCTCCTCGTGGCTTATTCAGCCTATTTCCTTAGAGAAACCAGGACCACCACCTCATCAATGGCACCACACACAGTGCTCTGGGTCCTCCTGCATCAATCACAAACTAATAAAATGCCCTAGAGCTGGATCTTACAGAGGGATTTTTGTCAATTGAGGTTACATCCTTTCAAATGACTCTAGCTTCTGTAAAATTGGCATAAAACTGGCCAGCATATGGGTCTAAGGTTTATGTAAAATAAGAAATGGGGATCAAGTATCATCATTTTACACATGCATAAGCAGTTTTCCCACCATCATTTGATAAATAGTCTGTATTTCTACCAGTGGAAGTTTTTTGATCTTTGTCAAACAGAGAGGCCTCAGCTGCATATGTGTATATTTGGGTATATGTATCTATTTATGTGCAACAATCATATTCCTTTATTTTTAACAACCCTGAAATACAATCTCACACCAGGCTTTCACAATTTCCTTCATTATCACCACCCTCATTGTTTTGATCATTATTTATATTGGCTATATTATACAAAATAATCTATAGATTGAATTTAATTCTCCTTAATTTTACACTATCATTAACAGATATAGAAACAATCTTAAAACTCAACTGGAACCACAAAATATTTAATATAGACAAACTAAAATCTTCATAATCAATGATGGCATATCTCAGTGTTATCATTATATAATTATGCAGGTCTTATTTGGGAAACTGAAATAACTAAGGTTAAACCATCTTGTCCTCACTCTATTTTGTTTTTTGCTAGACACTTCTCAGACATCCACCCCCTCCTAAGAGTCATATCTGCTTTTACAACACTTTTTGGAATTGGACTTGACTCTAACCATGATCCAAATGTATTAAGGAAAGCAAATAACGTCTGGGAAATCTAAACATAACTAGAGAAAATCTAAACAAAAAAAATCTTTTTATGTTAGAGTCTATAAAATACTGCTACACCATGCAAAAAGTCCAATGGTACAAGGTTACTTACATCTACCCCTTCACAGTTGTAATGACATCATCAACACTGATGGATTTGTGATTTTCTTCTTAAAAAACATTATATCATCAAGTTCCAATAGCAAGAAAACATTTGGATGTGTTTGGCCTACTCTTATACAGCAATTGTTTTAAAGGACTCATATTCTTTTTCTTTTTTTTAGATATTCTCTTTACACTTCAAATGTTATACCGTTTCCTGGTTTCCCCTCTGAAGACCCCCCCTTCCCATTCCCCCTCCCTCTGATCATCAAACAACTCACTCCTCCTTCCCTGTCTTGGCAATCCCCTAAACTGAGATATTGAGCTTCCTCAGGACCAAGGGCCTCTCCTCTCACAGATGCACAACTAGGCCATCCTCTGCTACATATGGAGCTGGAGCCATGGATCCCTCGATGTGTACACTTTTGTTGATGGTTTAGTCCCTGGGAGCTCTGGGGATACTGGCTGGTTCCTATTGTTGTTCCTCCTATGGGTCTGAAAACTCCTTTAGCTCCTTGGGTCATTTTTCTAGCTCCTCCATTGTGGACCTTGTGCTCAGCCCAATGGTTAGCTGAGAGCATCCACATCTGTTTTTGTCAGGCACTGACAGAGCCTCTCAGAAGACAGCTATATCAGGCTCCTGTCAGCCAGCAC
>JADRCD010062508.1:0-15596 GCA_019843815.1 Montemys delectorum | reverse complement strand
TTTTTTTGTGGTTCTTTTGCTTTCATTTTCTAATTTTATTATGCTATTATCTGATAAGATTCCAGAAACTAATTTAATTCATTTGCATTGGTTACGATTTACTTTGTTGCTTAGAATTTGGTCAATTGGAAATTGTTCCATGGGCTATGTTCTCAGATCTGTTAGATGAAATGTTCTACAGATGTTTGTTAAATTCATTTGTTCTGTAGAATACTTTGAAGTTGCTTTTTGGCTTTTAGTTAGATAACTTATTTAAAGATGAGAGTTAGATAATGGCATCATGCATTATTTTTGTATCAAGACCTGTGCCTGTTGCAGCATTTTCTCTGTCCAATCACATTAGTGACACCTTTTATTGGAAAGGAATAGAGACGTGGAGCTAGAGTTGGAGGAGGAGAAAGATCAGGAGCAGGAGGAAAAAGTTTTGCGTCATGGACTCAGACGATGAGGACCAGTCAGACACCGCATGGTTATAACCAGGCTAAGGTTTTTACAAGGTTAAATTAATTGGGTCAAAATATTGTCTTTATTATTTGGTTCTGGAATTATTGTATTGGCATCTTGTAAATTGTGATCTTATTATTATATAAACCTGATTGGATGATAAAGCCTTGAGAGTCATGCATTACCTACTGGGTACTAGGCGCTAGCTAGATGAATGATTGTGGGGGTATGTAAAGCATTGCATGTGATCGAGATGTTGCAGCTTGCTGGGAGAAAAATAACAAGAACCCGCCAGAACTTAGTGTTGAGGCTGGACGGTACTGGCACAAGAACATGGCATGGCGGGAAAGGGAGTTAAAGGGGTGGATTCATTTTTTAATAATTCCCGCAACATGTGCCACCTTCTAGGTCTATCAGTATTCATTTGATAACACTCAAGTCTCCAGACTGTGGCACATATATATTTTGTTACTTGTTGTGCATATATTTGTATGTGAACTATTCTCTGCATTAATATGTAATGACCTTCTTTATCTCTTCTGATGACTAATTGATTTGAAGTCTAGTTTATCAAATATCAGATATCAGAGTAACTTTGCCAGCTTATTTCAGACTTCTTCATTCTGACTCAGTCTATGGATTTCTTTGTCAATGTGTTATGTTTCTTAGAGACAACAGATAGGTAGATTTTTTTTTTATCCAATCAGCATCTTTTTGGTGAGTTGCTGTCCTTTACATGTAAGGTTATTATTGAGATATGTTAGCTACTTCCTGTAATTTTATTTGTTGTTTTCCTGTTTGGTTAGATTTGTTGTTCTTGTTTCTTCTCTCAACCTTAGGGTTTGCTGATTCACTGTACTATTGGACATGAATTTCTTCCTAGTGTCTTGTTCATTCATTCTTCTCATGAAATTTATTCTACTGTGCTCTTGCATTGAGTATGACTTGTTTTTCTCCTTTGTATATGGTGTCCTGTATGGCTCTGCAGCGTTGACTTGATAGTCATTGACTGTCTTAGTTCATACTTATCTGCAAATATTCTTATAGCTCCAACAATTTTAAAATACAGCATTGCTGAACATAACATCTGGCTTGACAGTTGTATTTCAAGACTTGAAATATTCCACTCCGTGCTTTCTTGGCTATAAGCATCGTTAATGTGAAATCTGGTGCTGTTCTGTTTCCTTCTTTGAAAGTAGACTGGTATCTTCTCCCTATATCTTATAACATCTTGACTATATGTTATAGAGAGATTCATCTCTGGTCATTTCTATTTAGGGTTCTTTTAATTTTTTGAAATCTATTTATTTTTCTATACTTGGATATTTTTCTGCTACCATCTTAATGAATACATTCTATATGCCTCCCATTTTTATCTCAGCATTTTCCTCTACCCCATGGATCCTTAGGTTTGTTCTCTTGACTGTATCCCAGACTTTTTCGTTAGTATAATCATGCTCAATTATTTTTTCTTTATTAGTTTTTGAATGCAGTATGTTATCATCATTGCCTTCTATTTCTGATAGTCTTTCTTCACTTGGTTAAGTCTACACAATATGCTGTCCACTGTTTTTCAATTGACTCATTGAGCTTTTTATTTCCAACAGTGCAACTGTTTTTTCAGAATCTCAATCCTTTTGCTAAATTTTTTCTTCTATGTCATTGATCTTTTAATCATAAAGTTGATCTTCTCTCCATTTTGATGACCGTTTTCTCTTTGTTGCTAAAATTCTTCTCTGAGTCCCAGATAACTACATCTGCCTGCCTAAGGAGTTAGGTAACTGATCACCTTTATTAGTAAACACCTGAAGACTTCAGCCAGAAGGTTACCCATTTCAGTGTCTCTGAATTAAGTAGTTGGAGAGTTATAATCTTTGCAGAACTCATGTTGCCCTACACTTTTATGTTGCAATTTACATGGCTCTTTCTTTGGCTATCTCTTCTCTTATTTTATTTTTCTATATTTCTAGGAGCTTAATTCTTAGTGTCATTCACTGAGAAGAAAACAAGTTTCTATAATGGCAACAACTTCAAATCATACAAAAGAAAGAAATACATTTAATATCAATCAATTAAGCTTCACTAATAATCATCAATGACTGTGAAGTGGAAAATAGCAAAACTAATTCAGAATGTGCTATCAAATTAAAAATCAGTTATGGTAAATACAAAACTAGGAAATGAATGAGGCAAAAGAATGGGCCGGGAAAGAAAGAAATAGAGGCAAAGCAAGACTGAGAAAGTGAAAGAAAAAATAAGATGAGGAATAGAGAAGAATATTATAGAGGAAAAAGAAAAAGGCCAAGAGTAGAAAAAAGGAGAAAGAAAAAAGCATTTTCCCAATAATGAGAAAAATTTTAACTAAAATAAATATGAGAAAAATGCTAGAGTCAGAATACTATTAAAATGTACCAAAGAGGAAAGCAAGATACGGATTTACAAAGGAAAAGAAAATTGACCAATGAATGTAGGACGAACGGTGTGATTGCTTCTGCATAAACATCCACCGCACAGCCTCAAAGGCATCTCCTGCAGAAGGACCTAGTTGACGACTGCCTGCGAGAACAAGGGGTCAACAGCAGCGGGCAGTTCAGGGCACAGGAAAAAACAATGAAAACTGCAAATACAAATGGACATAATTTAAATTATAATAGAGTAAAAACTCCCGGCAGCCGGGTGGGGGTAGGGGGTTGGGGTGAGGGGTCGGGGTGGGGGGTCGTGGAAGTCTCTGTTATTTTCCTGCTCCCAAGGCAGCGCTGCCTCTTTTTTCGCACGTGGTCTGCTCCTCCGGTTCACCTAGGATAATAGCTGAAGTACTGAGCTGAAGAAACTCTATGAGGGTAAAACAAAAGAAGTCTATGAAATGATAATCCAGGCAGAGTCCTCCTGTAGTCCCAGGACCAGATTACAGCAGGAAATGCAGCTAGAAAGAACCACCTGGAAGGCAAAGCCTCAGTCTCCAATAAGATCACCAGTTGCATATTTCAGTTGTTACAGGAAGTGGGTATAAAAACTGCTTTCACCAAGAAATTTGAGGCGACTACTTTCATTGCATCCCCATGTGAAATGATTCCAATTGAATGGGTATGCCAAAGACTAGCAACTAAATCTTTTCTCAAAAGGAATCCTGGTGTAAAGGAGGGGTATAAGTTTTATCCACCAAAAGTGGAGATGTTCTTCAAGGATGGTGCCAATAATGATCTACAGTGGTCTGAGGAGCAACTCATCACTTTAAAATTTTGTTTTGCTGGACTTGCTATAGGGCAGACTGAAGTGGATATCACGAGTCATGCCACACAAGCTATTTTTGAAATTCTGGAGAAATCCTGGCTGCCCCAGAACTGTACGCTGGTTGATATGAAGATTGAATTTGGCATTGATTTAACCACCAAAGAGATTGTTCTTGCCGATATGGTGGATAATGATTCCTGGAGACTATGGCCATCGGGAGATCGGAGCCAGCAGAAAGATAAAGAGTCTTACTTACTCAGTTCTCAAAGAAGTAACTCGGGAAGGACTCCTGATGGTAAAGAAAAACCTCGAGTGGGTTGCAGAGTGAATGGAGTTGCTTCCCAAGTCATACAGTCAGGGCAAGGTGGTAGTGCTAATGGATTCAATCTATGACCTGGGTCACTGGGTAAAAATGAAGAAGGCTTGTGGAAATCTTGGGATTCCGTGTGAACTTAGAGTAACATCCACACATAAAGGACCAGATGAAACTCTGAGGTTTAAAGCAGAATATGAAGGGGATGGCAAACCGACTGTATTTGTTGCAATGGTGGGCAGAAGCAATGGTCTAGGCCCAGTGATGTCTGGTCATATTGCATATCTGGTTATCAGCCAGTCACACCAGACTGGCATGTTCAGGATGTGTGGTCATCTCTTCAACTGCCCAGTGGTCTTGGCTGTTCAACTATACTTTCTCCAGAAGGATCAGTTCAGTTTGCTGCTCAGATATTTGGGTTAAGCAACCATTTGGTGTGGGCCAAACTTTGAGCAAGCCTATTGAACGTGTGGATATCCTTAAAGCAGGCTGATAAGAAAATCAGAGAATGCAATTTGTAAAAACTCGATTTAATTTGTAGGAGGAAAGTTACATATTCTTAGTTTAGATTTAAAGAAAAAAAATCATGCAAAATTTCACATAAGAGAAAACAATTCACTTTACTAATGAACAAATGGTCCTTGATGTTTATGAGTTGGCACATTGTCAGTGGATATTGTTAATATTTTCTAGCTCTACCTTAGCACTCCGAAAGCTGAGGTAGCAGGATCACTAAGTTCAAGGCCACCCTGAAGTGTGTATTGAGACTCTGTACTTGCTAAGGAGGAAATATGTATAGTTAATGAAGTTGGCATGACACTGTTAAATTATATCTCATCCTCTGTGCAGTCATTGTTGGGTAAATATGTGATTATGGATCTGGAGCAATGTGTCTGTGATTCAAAGAACCAATATGGCTCTCTTGCAGACGACCTGAGTTTGGTTCCCAGCATGTATGTAGACTGTCTCTACATAGATAACCTTTACATAAATAACCTTTAACTCCGGGGATCTGACCCCATGGCTTCCTTATGCACCTGCTCTCAAATACTATTACATCCTCCCACCCAACACACAAAATTTATAAAAATAAACTTTTAAAAGTAGGAAAAAAAATCTCCTTGCAGATGTGTTGTGGAAAGCATGCTAGGCCATGGGTAGAAACAAAATAACTGATGTTTCTCTATGAGGCTTCCAAATATGGAGATATTTAGTCACATGTACAGGGGTGGTGGGATCAGTTGGCTTGTGGTTAAATCCTATCTTTTCCATGTTTTCCACTGATGCTAAGCCTGAGTTGGACAATTGCCTGATACTTGCCAGAGTCACCTTCACCTTAGCAACTTCCCTTCTTGTTGAGGGTTGCTTGGTTGCTATGGTAACATCATGCTAAATACTGGCCCTAGTTGTCCCCCAGGGATGAGGAGAGTCTCACATAGATCCAGGTGATAATATGTAACCTTGCCCTCCAAATTTTCCCTGATTGGTGAATAACAATGCCTACAGCCTACAGCTGGGCAGAAGACAGACAAGTTTTTGGTTCCCAGGCTTGGGATCTGAGGCAGGAGGCCATGAGGATAAGAAAGTAGAGGAATGAGAGGATGCCAAGGGTAGGTGAATCATGGTCAGGTGGGCTGGCCAATTGGAATGAAGATCTGCCCAAGATGGTACATGGAAAGTTACACCTTGGGGTTATTGTTGAGGAAGTAGATTTTAATAGTTTAGAGGGTAGATATTGGCCCAGCTTTAGTGCTCATTGAGGCTTATTATAAAAATAACACGTGTGTCTTTTATCTAGGAACTGAATAAACAAAGGCAGGTACCTTCGTGAAGGTATTACTGCTGTGAAGAGACACCATGACCAAGGCAACTCAGATAAAGGAAAAATATTTTACTGAGGCTGGCTTACAGGTTCAGAGGTTCCACCCATTATTATCAAGGCAGGAAGCATGTCAACTTCCAGACAAATGTGGCACTGGAGCTGAGAGTTCTACATCTTCATCCAAAGGAAGGCAGGAGCAGACTGTCTCCCAAGTGGTTAAGAGGGGGATCTCAAAGCCCATGCCCACAGTGACACACTTCCTTCAACAAGGCTACACTTCCTAATAGTGCCACTCCCCAGGCCCAACATGTACAAACCATCACAGCAGATAAAAACCCCAACTGAGAGTAAAAATGTAATACAACACCTTCTCTGCATACCGGGCATCCCTGCTCACTTACCTTCCCAGACTGTAATAGCGAATGTTCTATCTGTGCCTCCCATGTACACTGTGAATGTGGAAATCAACCACATCACTGAAATCATACTTTCAAAGTCCTAATTACTGAGTTCCCAGCAGCAGGCAGCAGACAAGGGGCTCCAGAGGTTGATCCACCCACTAGCCTCAGCCTCAGTGGCTCTCATATTCCATTGCTATCCTCAGTTGGAGAGATCTGCTCCCCAAGGCATGGGACACACCTCCCTACCCTATCCTCTAGCTCCCAGAATTGCCTCCCAGAGCTGTCTCTCCTCTCTTGTGCAGGTTAAATCCTGGCTTTCCATCTTGGTTGGTTCCCTGTTTCTGGCCCAAGGGGAGATGCAGTGAGTCTCCCATCACTAGATTTCTCTTATTGTTTTCAAGTAATTCCTGAATCAACCAATAAGAAGAGTTTATTATTATTCACCAAAATCTATTAGAAATCTGTAAATATTTTAGGAATACTTTCTTAGAGATGGGAAATACTGAAATAATCAACATTTTAAAACTGTAATTTTTGTTTATAATATTCTGTATTGCTAAAATGCAGTACTGACTTCCTTAAAATACTAGTAAAGAATATCTAATTTCAAAAAATCTGCATGAAACAGACATATAAATAAATTGTAGAGACCATTAATAAACTCAGGCATAGATATTCAGATTAGCTTCAACCAAAGAACTAAGGAGACACAATGGGGAAAGCTAAGCTTTTCAATAATCAAAGGAGGCAGGTGAGTGCATCCACATATCAAAACTGAAATTGGACTCTTAGATCACATACATAATCAACTCAAAATGGATTAAAGATTTAAATGCAAGGCTAAGACTGTAAGACTCCTAGAAAGAAACACAGGAGAAAAGCCTCTTTATATTGATCTTGGCAATGATTTTTTTTTATAAGACAGCAGAAACACAGACAACAAAAGCAAAAATAAACAAGTGAAACCACCTCAATCCAAAGAACTCTTCCAAAAGCAAATAATAAAACTAGAAGGCAGCCCAGAGGTGGAGAGAACATCTTCAAACCGCCCACCAGCTAACAGTAAAACAGGAAAGAGACTCAAACTCCACAGCAAAAGAAGGGATCATTGTCTTAGTGAAGGTTTTATTGCTATGAAGAGACACCATCACCACAGTAACTTATAAAAGAAAACACTTCATAGTGTCTGGCTTACATTTCAGAGATTCGGTCTATTATCATCTTGGTGAGAAGCACAGTGGCGTGAAGGCAGATGTGGTGCCTGAGATGGAGCTGAGAGTTCTACATCCAAATCCTCAGGCAGCAAAAGGGCCTGTGTGCCACACTGGGTATATCTTGAGCATATGAGACCTGAAACCCCCTCCTCCACAGTGACACACTTCCTCTAACAAGACCATACCTACTCCAACAAGGCCAAACCTCCCCATAGTGCCATTGCCTATGGACCAAGCATTCAAACGCATGAGTCTATGAGAGCCATACCTATTGAAACCACCGCAATAACTCTATTAAGAAATGACAAAGGACCTGGATAGATTTTCTTGTAGCAAGGACATCCAAGTCACTAATAGGTACATGAAAACACATTCAATATCATTAGAAGAACCCAAACCAAAACCACAATAAGTTATTACTGCATACCTGTTAGGATGGCTGCTATCAAAATCACAGGAAGGGGCTAAGGACCACAGAGAAATACAGAATTACAGAACATGCTGGTGAGGGTGCAGAGCAAAGGGAACCTTTGTACACTGTTAAATGCAAATGAAAAAATGATTCAACCATTAAAGAAAGTAGGATGAACTTTCTTAGCTATTCCAGATAGAATTGCCATAAGATGAAGAGTCATGCTTCCAGGTAGTATGTATTCTGAATACATATTTGTATGTATATTACATATATGAATATATGTATTACATATCACACACTTGCCCAGAGAAAAATAATGAACAGCTCATACAGAAATATCCATTTTTATGTTCAATCAATATTATTCTTAACAGTCACATAAGAAAATAGCCTGTCTGTAGATAGATAGCTGTGCAAAGAGACTGTGCAAACAGTGGGACATTAGCCAGGCTTTAAGAAGGCTGACCTGCCATTGTTGATTGTAGTAATGAAACTAAAGGCCATGGTGTCAAATGAACTGTGCATGTTGTTTCCTTGGGACTATATATAAAACCTGAGATTATATGAGAAATATTAGAAAAAAATTAAGTAAATTAAAGACTAGAACAGTGATTACAAAGGGCAGTGCATGGCATGAAACATGCTAGAGCAGATCAGAGGACACACAGGTTCATTTATAAAAGATCAGAGAGCCTAGAGTGCATGAATGTGCATGCGTACATGCGCACATACACACATACACACAAGAGTAGTTACCAACCCTTCAGTGAATACCTGGAATGTGCTAGTAGAATGAGTTTAGGGAGTGTACACATACAGTGTGACTGTGAGGTAAGATACCCTCATTGAATTGACAATAATAATCAGTAGGTATTCTATATCAAAACATCATATTCAACCAGGTGGGTATGTGCAGTGGCACATACCTAGAATCTCGGCACTCCAGAGGCTGAGGCAGAAGGTTTGCTATGAGTTTGAGGTTAACTTGGGCTGCAAGTTCCAGATTTGAGCTATGGAGTGAGATCCTGTCTTAAAACAAGCACTCAAGCAAACAGACAAAAAAGGAATGATGCTATATACCTTAAATATGTCCAGTAAAAATAATACAAATTATGAACTATTTTGTATCAAGAAAAATGAAGATATCAAGTAATGAACCCTACCTAACCAGTTTCTTCCTTGGATGGTCTCAATTCCACTGGGCCTACTGGTTTCCTTTTTTAAAAAAGGAGAAAAACGACCAACTTGGCCATCCTCTGCTATACATATGCTGCTGGAGCCATGAGTCCCACCATGTGTACTCCTTGGTTGGTGTAAGCAGGAGGGGGTGGGATGGTGAGCAAGGGGTGGGGAGAGGGAGCAGGGGTTTGTTTTAGTTTTTGGGTTTTTTATTTTATTTTATTTTATTTTATTTTATTTTACTTTATTTTATTGGAGGGAAACCTGGAAAGGGAGATATTGTAAATAAAGAAAACAGCTAATTAAAAAAAAAAAAAAAAAGGAGAAAGAAAAGAGTGAAGAATTTGCATGTTAATTTTTTTTTTTTAATTTCAGAAAATAATTACTCTGCAAACACACCTTTGGGGGTGGGGTCAAACAACTAATACTTTTCTTTGTGAAGCAACCAGACATCTTTGCTTTCACGAGTGAGGTTTTGTCAAGAACACATCCAGAATCAATGAACTAGAAAGTGCTTGCATTTGTCATGGTAAGTAGCTTAGCAATCAGGATGCCTTGAATCCAACATAATCAGAGGCAAGCTGCCTCTCAGCCATGTCCATGCAATGTAACACTTTAACACCAGTAGATGACAGAGTGGTCTAATCACCCCAGTTAAAGTTAGAGGCAGTCACTGGGCTCTGTATAAAAAGGCAAGAGGGAAAAGTCTTCAAAGGTCAAGCTTAAAGATAAGACACAGAGTTGAGCCTTGGCAGTTCTTCCTGGAGCATTCCTTTGAACCTGTGAGTACTGTGGCCCAGCATAGAAGGACTCTAGACCTTGCCTTCCCGCATCACATCCATAGACTGGAGTGGATGAGAAGGAGTCTTGTGTTGAAGTGTGGATCAATACCACACTGACACTATGTGCCTAACAGAAAGAGAGATGCTGAAGTGTGAATGGCCAGTGTTCAATGGTAAGTTGAAGGCACGGCATTGCTACCCACATTCCACGTAAAGACAGACCTTTACTTAACAGTAGTTATCTACCCTGTTCTTTGTCGTCTTATTGTCTTAAAGTCAATTTATGTGAGGTCTTTGCAAGTCTTCACTTGTTTCCTCTTACGGCTTGCCTGAGGTGAATGTAAAACCTTTACTAAATGGTCATCACATTAAATGAAGTCATTCTATAATAAAATCAACTCAATTATTGAAACAATTGAATGCAGCTTTATAATATAGAACATTCAGATATATGAAGTACCATTGCTTAAGCTCTTTATAGCTGTGCAGTAATGGGAGAGAGGACAATTTGACATGGCACAGTCAGAGGGGCCCACAGCCCCAAAAGTAAGAATTTCATGCACTTCAGACAACACTCTCCTCCCCCACACCCATTGTCCTGCTCTAAATTTACTTCTACAGGATTTTTTTTTTACTTTAACAATCTCACAATGTAGGGCATAGTGTCTTTAAACACAGTCCTAAAGAGCAACCCTAATAAATCACTGTTTTGGACAATAGCCATGTCTCTAGTATAAACTAGAATAGAAGATAAATGACTCTGCAGAGGGCATTCGCCTAAATAGGTTTTTCCTTGGTGACAATGACAGTCCCCTAGCTGGGTCATGGGGTGTGATGGAACCTCTGGAGAAGTCAAGATGTTAGTGAAGTGACTTCAAGCCTTTTGACTGAACACCTTTGCCTGCACTAATCTTGACCAAGAGTCAAAGATATCAAGAGAAAAAGATTAAGCCAATGATTTAAGAGAGCTTCTTCTTTTTTTTTTTTTTTTTAAGGTAAAGGAAACATCAGGATGGAAACAAATTAATTCAGATGGGGAAGGTAAAAACCAGCCAATAAATGGTAAAAAATAAAGGCACACACAGAGTTAGACTTAAGAGGGACAGAGGAGGCACAGAATCTGGGCCCAAGAGTGAAGTGGTGGGGGATGGAGAGTAGTGGGAATTGATGCCTGAGGGACTAAAGGGGAAAGCAGGAGCATGCTTTCCTATAAAAAGTCTGAGTTCCACCTGAGGCTCTGCTATGAATGGATCACTACAGGGAGTTACTTTATCTGACACTAATTCTGCATCTGGGAGTGCACAATTGCATCTAGTGGGAGTTTCTGCTAGGCATACTCCAATATGTGTGGAGACCAAGAGGTGTGGGGAAAGGGATGATGAACAAACAGAAAACATTTTACCATACTAAATGTATCTCTAATTTTTTTTTCTAGGATGATTCCCCCAAAAGAAATCATCTGCTTTACCATGTATGAGTGAAAATAAAAATAGCAACAACCTCCAACATTCATGGGATAATACTAGAATTTTTTTTAAAGATTTATTTATTATTATAAATGAGTACACAGAAGAGGGTGTCAGATCTCATTACAAGTGGTTGTGAGCCACCATGTGGTTGCTGGAATTTGAACTCATGACCTTCAGAAGGGCAGTCGGTGCTCTTACCTGCTGAGCCATCTTACCAGCCCAATACTAGAATTTTTGAGAAAGACAATTCTAGAGAGAATTTTTTGACTCCAGTGTTGTTGCTGTGGTGATTGTTGTTGCTGTTTTTGCTTTGTTTTGTTTTGTTTTTGTTTTTCTCACACTCTATAAAACTCCAGAGCCAAGTGAGATGCAACAGAAAACATTAATGCTTATAATAACTCCCATGTGACCTAACACCCAGGGTCTGGATAAGACAATAATGAGATCTGAAGTATAGACCTGCCTGGTGCAAAATAGCAGTGCCACATGCAAGTGCCACAGGAAAGCAATGTGTGTAATCGCCACCGCCTAGACAAAGCCCTCCTATAGAATTCTGAGACCTAACACAAGGACTCTGAGTCTCTTCTTTAGTCATTCAAGGAATTAGCCAAGGAATGGCATAAACGTTGCTCACTCCATTAACTAGCTAGCCCTGTCAGAGTATTGACAGCATTGTCTGGGCTCTGTGGGGTTCACCAACAGAGACATCCTCAAAGCTGTTGTGACCACTGTTGAGCTTACTAAGACCTTACTCATTACTTGCCATTGGTAAGCTGTTTTATCATTTAAATGATGGTACAATCTATCAGACACTCCTTAGAGAGTAGGTAATTGTCTGTCTTCGGACAGACCCTGAAGTCAAGTTTGTGTTCACCAGGGTGCATGCGTATTGCATATTGGGCCAGTCATCATCCCTGTGTGACTAAAGTCTCTCGGCTATCAACTGGCACCTCGCTTCTAAGAGTTTCAGAAATTGGGTTCTTTGCTCCCTACCTGGACCCTTGTACTGAAACTCCATTCAGTTGAATGGCATCTCCTTATGCTTACTTAGGATAAAAATGGAGGACTTATTTCTTTTTTTTTTCCCGGTTTTTCAAGACAGGGTTTCTCTGTGTAGCCTTGGCTGTCCTAGAACTCACTCTGTAGACCAGGCTGGCCTCGAACTCAGAAATACGCCTGCCTCTGCCTCCCAAGTGATGGGATCAAAGGCATGCGCCACTACCGCCCGGCTGGAGGATTGATTTCTAATCCACCTTCCCTTTATCATCTGCCAATAATCCAAATGTCTCTTGGTATGTCTATGAGCAAACTAGCTGACGTTCACCTTTTCAAATTCAGCTTGTGCTGGGCAGATGGCTCGTAGAACAAGTACAAGGACCTGGGTTTGGGTCCCTAGTACCTATATAAATCCAGGCATGGGCAGAATCATCTGTTCCTGTAACCTGGTCATGGACAGAATTGAGTATGCCTGTAATCCTGCCACCAGAGGGAGAGGTGACAGCAAGAGGGTGGCTGGATCTTGCTGGCCAAATAGCTTAGCTAAAAGAAGTCAGTAAGCTTCATCAAGAGACTCTGTCTCAAGGGAATGAGACAGAGAATGATGGATAATAAGGTAGGACACCTTCCTCTAGCCTTCTATATAATACACACACACACACACACACACACACACA
The DNA here is from genome assembly GCA_019843815.1 of Montemys delectorum. Classification (NCBI taxonomy): domain Eukaryota; kingdom Metazoa; phylum Chordata; class Mammalia; order Rodentia; family Muridae; genus Montemys; species Montemys delectorum. The sequence goes on along the minus strand of JADRCD010062508.1, from coordinate 2,653 downwards.
CACACACACACACATACATGCACACATGCACATGCACATACCCATATACACACACTGGACATTAGTAGGTATTTTAAAATAAAAAAATAAAACTTAATCACCACTTTTCTCAGAAAAGTCTTCCCTGGCCACCCATCACCAGAGCCTCCTGATGATATCTCATCTCAGTAATCTCCATCCTTTTTTAAAATGCCCTCTGCATGAAATTATCATGATTAACTTATGACTTTACCACCCACTAGAAAGTAACTTTCATGAGATCTGGGGACATTGTCATTAGTTTGTACCCAGTGTGTGAAACATGGGTCCTCAATAAATATAGTTTATCAAATGAGTAGTAGAAGAGAGAGTGGAAAGCAGCTGACTTACAAGGATAGGATTATAGGATTCTCATGGGCAATTCTGACTACACAGTTTGATCCCTTCAGACTGACGTCCCACTTTCTAAACACAAGAAAACTCCGCTGTAACCATAGTTGTGTGTCACACTGCTGTAGACTACTGACTGCGTTAAAAGTTGTTAAATGTCATAAGTGTTTTTATCGTTGTCAGAGTTTGATTGTTGATATCTGCTCTTGTACTGGTTCTGGTAGCTAACAGCCTCTGTGTGAAACTGAGGGTTTAGGAAGCAAGAAACAAAAAGTTCAGCCTATGTTAATTAGGGAACTCTCTACCGTACAATAGTTTGCAGGACTAAGAATATGGAGAATGGGCTTGACCTGTTTGTTTATAATTCTATTTTTTCTCCTTCCCATTGTTGCTCCATCCTTGACCCAACAGTAAAATGATTTTGCTACAACAATGACCTTGGTCAAGAAAGACCATCTTTCCCACAACTTTATCTTTCCCAAAGTCCCTGGCCGACATATCCTCCAGTCTTCTTTAGCTGCACTTCAACAATTTGTCTAGGAATCATTGGCTGTTGTGGTCCTGGGTTGTTACACCAATTACTGCCAAGGAGAAAGGAACTAAATCAGATGCATCCTGGATGGAAGGGCAGCCTTACTTTCCCCGAAGCATTTGTCGCTGTCAGGGGAAGTGTGGATGTATATCGAAAAGCAAATCAGACAGGAAAGAGTGAATGTTTTCTGGTTAGGAAACAAATGGTAGCCACTGCATTTGTGAAAATTAAAGGCTTTAGACAGAATGTTTAAACAAAACCCAAGGCATGGACAAATGCCTAGTAATGTTAACTTCCCCTTTGTTAGAATTAAAACTACTAACTAATCTACTTTTCTAATCTAGACATTTAGGCAAAGAACACATTAAACCAAGGGCAAATATAGTCTTACATAAACTTTTTTTGTAAGTTCTTTTAACTTGATTTAAGAATAAAACATTTTCCAGTCAGATTTTGGTCAGTCAATATCTTTAAGTATTTATACTAAAGACGAACACAATTTAAAAATACTACACAATACATTAAATCTCAGATATCACTTCTCTGGGGAGCTTGGAAGCCAATGCCTAACATATGAACCATGTCAGTGCACGGTGACAGCGTTCAATACCATCACTCAGTAAGTTAAATGCTAATTCTTAAATGTGATATAAGTATGTATATCTATATACTCCATTTAGATAAAAATAGAAATACTAAGAGGGTGATTCAGTCTAGCCCTGTTTAAAAGCCTAGTCACTGGGGCCATGCAACTGTAGTTTGAATTCATCCTATGGGGTAAACAGAGACTACTTGACAACTTATCAACCTTCTCCTGACATTATTGTCCTCATCTGAATAATGTGCCTAATCTCAACAAGCTGTAGTTGGAATTGAATTAAGTAAGATGGTACAAATAACTGTTGCCACCTTGTCCAGTGGGTATTATGCAGGGAAATCTGCCCACCTTCATGGAGGATGCAGTATGTGTTTGCTTGTTGTTCTCTTATCTCTGCTCTTTTATCTGAAACAACAAAAGGGAGGAACATTTCAGCTTGGCACACAGGTCGGGAGATATTTCTGCCTGTTGTGGCAAAGAAGATGTGGCAGCGTGTAGCTCCATGCATAGTGGCAGGAATAACTCTGAGACAGAAGAATGCAGTGCAGATGTTCACGTGGAGCAGACCAAGACAAGAAAAGGGCTAGATGGAAGTCAGAGGTAGGTATCATTTTCAAAAGTCCCCTCCCTGCTAGTGACCTGCTTCCACCAACTAGGGCCCATCTCCTAAGGATTTCACAGCCATAAGCCAAGGACCATATACTCAAAGAATGAGCCTTCTGTCTTTTGCTGTGATAAAATCCCATAACTCAAGGAAACTAAAGAGAAAAGAGCGTACTTCAGTTCTCCTTCAACATCACAAGTCAAGGTAGGAACCTGGAAGTAGGAGCCGATGCAGAGGCCATGGAGGAACACTGCTTACTGGCTTGCTCCTCACATCTTGTTCTACACACATTCTTAGACCATCCAGGACTACCTGCTCAGAGCTGGCACCACCCACAGTGGGCTAGCCGCTCCCATATCAATCACTAATCAAGAAAATGCTCGACAGACTTGCTTTCAGACCAATCTGATGGAGATATTCTCTAAATTTAGAGTCAGTCCCTCTAGCCTATGACAAATTGATATAAAACTAACCAACAAACATCCCAAAACCCTTAGTGGATGGCTGAAATTTTGGACAGTATTGGAGTGTGTGTGTGTGTGGGGGGGGG
>JADRCD010062507.1:0-10107 GCA_019843815.1 Montemys delectorum | reverse complement strand
AAAAAAAAAAAAAAAAAAACGTTCAAATGCTCTCGTGCTGGTTCTCTGATGTTCCAAGTTAAAGTCAAAGGCCTTCAATTTCCAACATAGCATCCTTTATACCCGGGCTTCTCCATAGCACACTTCACTCCTTATGTCCCAGACTCTTCCTTATTCTCTAAGCAAGTTTTGGTCCCTAGTATACTATCTTGAAAATGATTGTTGCTTTGTATATGTTAATCCATCCTGTGTATGTATGTGAGTGTGCATGTGCGTGTCTGTGTATGTGTGTGTCTGTGTGTATGTATGTACATGTGCGTATGTGTGTGCATGTGTATATATGTGTGTGTGTGTTTGTGTGTATGTTTGTGAGCATATGTGTATGTGCATATGTGTGTCTGTGTGCGTGTATTTGTATGTATGTGCATGTGTGTGTGTTCATGCATATGTGTGCATTGTGTGTCTGTACATGTATGTATATGTGTGTATGATGTGTACATGCATGTTCATGCTCCTGCAAAGATATGTGCACATGCCAAAAGAGCTAAGTCTAACCTCCAGCCAGAATCAGGGAATTTTTTTCTCCAAGCCTTTCTAACAATGACATGATTTCAATGTTAAAGATGTAGACAGATTGAAACGGCTATATAACTCCACAGTGTTTAGGGATCTGGGCTCCTAAATATTTCTGTCATATTTTGTTTAGTATTTTTGTCCTTGGGGTCATTGCTTGGTCCAGTTATCAGTGGACCAGCTGTTTTTGCTTGTATTTTTAACATCTGGAACAAGAGTTGCAAAGATTCTTCAGAGAAGTCTCTTGGCCATGGGATGGTCAGGCATCTCATAGATGATACCTAGCTTACCACACAGCCCAGCAGCAATGGGAGAGAGATTGTCCCAACCTAACCAGTCAACCGACTCGCCTTCTCCCTGCAGGAAGGAACACATGTAGTAGTCAGAGAGACCAGGGGATATCCCTGGGAATAGAGAGAATGTGTTAATCAATTTGGGGGTAGAGAATACTCCTTATTATGAGTATATTTTTTCCCTTCCTCTTTCAACTTGGTCAACACTGTCTTTGCAGCACTTAGTCCCTATATAAATGTTGACATCCTAACTTCAAACTTTCGTTTGGCTGTCCCTGGCTACCTTTTATGACCCAGGTTCTAGACACAAATGGGGAAAATAGGGGTCCAAGGCTATTTGTTATGTTGAATTCCTTAGTTACAGTAAGACACACATCTGCTATTACACTGTGTGTATGTATGGGGGGGAGGGGTGTGTGTATACAGCCTGAGGAAATGGACTAAGAAATATGTGATAATTGTGGTTTAAGCTATGGACTCAGACCTATACATATGTCCTTGATTTCTCAGTTGAACCCCAAAAGTATACTGCAAAACTACATACTCTGTTACATATTTAAAGTTACATTCTAAATGTTTTCCTCAAAATTCTTGCAAAGAATGAAATGTATACCTTCAAATAGCCTTTAAATCTATTACTGTCAAAATCTTGAAACTGTAGACTTAGCTCAGATTTAAGAGAGATGTCTATTACATAACCTAATTATTCCCTAACCCCCCCCCCACTGCCTCCCTTCAAGCTTATCACACTCAACTCCCTATCCGAAAAAGTAGTCTTTGTTTTGCAATTCAGATAAACATAGCGATGCTCAAACTACCTCATGCTGACATCTTCCTTACTTCTGACTTTCAGAGAGAGAGAGGTGGAGAGGAAATGTGGAGGGGTAAATGCCTTGCTCTGACTCTGCCTTGTTCAACAATGACCCAGTCTCCAAGAGCCCGTCTCATAGGATATGGGCTTTCCCAACTTATCCCTGGATTTGGTGGCTGGGGGTTCTGGTCCTTTAGGCCAAGCACCCTTGAGCATTTAAACTGGATGAGAAATGAGTCTTCTCATTAAAACATGGTGGAATAGTTGTGAAAGGAGAGGCAAGAAGTGAGAACTGGTAGCTCCAGAGCCCTGATGTCAGCCAAGGCAGTTTGTGGAAGATGGAGGTGTGTATATGGTACTGAGTGTGAATTGAAGCCCCAGGAAGGCTTAGGTCCCTTTAGCCTCATCTTTTAATTGCAAATAACTAAGACCAAAGCTGACCAAAGCTGGCTGTGAAGAAAGCTCTCAGAGCAGTGATACAGGAAAGGTCCCACTGTGTGCATGCTATTGTTCCTGCTGTCAGTCTGCCATCCACCCCTCTGCTGGCCAGTGATGTCATATCTCAATAGATGAGGTAATCCTCAGGCCTAGCTCTAACTACTTGCTTCTGTTTCAGGCTCGACTTTTCAGACTTCAGGATATAATTTCAATACCTATGATTGGAGGAGTCCGAAGCAAAGAGCCAGCCTGTCCCCAGTCCCCAAGCCTCGAAGCCAGACATACCCAGATGTGGGCCTGAGTAACGAAGACTGGGATCGGTCCACAGCCAGTGGGTAAGGTTGCACCCCCAATGTTGCTTGGTCCAGAATGACTTCCGGGTCTCAGAGGGAGGAGTCACACTTCTCTACACCCTGCAGCAGCTTTTGTTAGCATTGACTTTGTGAAGTGATCCACTTTGACTGTCCACGTCTGCCATGTAGAAGGTTTCCAAAATGTGTGCTGCCAGGAGACAGTGGGGTAGCACCAGGCAGCCGTGCAGTTCCCCAGGGTAGCACTGGGGAAAGTCAGCTTCTAAGAGCCATGTCTTCTCTGTCTCCATACCGAGCCCAGGCTAACTGGAAACAATTCCATTTGACACAGACTCCTAAGTATTGGGATTACAAGTGTCTGCCTCCAGTCCCAGAGAAGAGAACATATACAATGTGTGTGTGTCTGTGTCTGTGTCTGTGAGCGCATGCGTACATGCATTCCTGTCCATCTTCCTTAACCCAGACTGTGTTTCTTGCTGGCAGCTTCATTGGGGCTTCTGACAGTGCAGACGCTGAACAAGAGGAAAACTTCTGGTCTCAAGCACTGGAGGACCTGGAAACCTGCGGCCAGTCCGGGATCCTGAGAGAGCTTGAGGTAGCCTCGGTCCTGCTGTTTATCTTGACTGTCCCAACATTCCTTTATTTTGGTCCTTTTACGTTTGCTTTGATCACAGCAGTTCATTTAAAAAGCTTTAACCCCTTTCCACAGGAGAAAGCTGACAGGCGTGTGTCATTGAGAAACATGACCCTCTTGGTAGCTACCTTTTCTGTTTCTATTTTTGCTTGTAAAGCCGCCTCCCCCGCCCTTGCCTTCCGGAGAGCAGTTTGATTTTATCCAATGCAGTTCTTACTGACTTGTGGCTTCTGCCATTGCTCCCTTGCTAACCCTGACTGTACCTGTTTCCCACCAAATCGCTAAGGAGCTAGCCCAGTCCCCAACAGTGGTGCACTTCATTCTCTTACCTGCTTTAGAAAGGTTTCTTTGGCATGTTTTCATTTGTACCTGGTATAGAAATTAATTTAATCGTTACAAGGAACATAAGAGGAAATACAATTATATTTTGTTTTGCCCTCAAGTTGATAATTGTTTTAAAAGGCCAGTCTGCTTGATAAGCAGGCAAGATGTTACTCCCTGCTTCTGTGTTCTTTGGAAATCTTAATTCCATACGAATGTCACCTGAATCTGAGGAGGAACAGCAGAACTCTGGGCTGTTCCTTAAACCAAGCCATGAATCTGCTGGCAGTATCCAGACTGCGTCTGGGAAGGCCTGGAGTGTTTCCTTTTATGTTCTTCCCGAGTTTCCAAGCTGTAAACTGTAAAGTGGTGAAAGTCTCACTTTTGTTTGGATGTCATATGAGGTCCCTGAGTCACTCTAAGGAATGCGAATGGCCCAGCCGGGTGGAACCTTGCGATTCTAAAATGGTTACTCATCTTTTTGTTACTTTGCTTCTCAGTTGCATGTGTGGATATCTTATGTGACTCTAATGTTTGTGAATCTGCAAAAAAAATTTGAAAGGAAAACAGTAGTTTGGATTTAGAGACACCGTAGTATTACCTGGCATGAATTTTGGCTTCAGAGCACAGTTAAAGGGCCTGGGTATGGATAGACTTGTAAAATTTAAATTAAGATGTGAGCCATTGATTTCTCCTTTTTAAAATACGATTTTCAAAAAGAGCACAATTCTTAAGGGCCAGCTGGTTTATTTAAACTTGTACCACCCCTGTTTATAGAATGTCAAGGATCAGGCTGAATAGCGTGCACAATTCATAATTCAAGAACAGTGCCCTTACCTAACTTACTTTTCCCATTTTGATGTATTTCTCTTGTGGAACTCACTTCTTAGAGCTTCTTTTACATTGGGTACGTTGACAGTTCTGTAAAAGTAATGGGATGATCCTGGGCCGTTGCCTGGAAACTGAGTTACCTCATGAAAACAATGGGTAGAAGTGTGTTACACCAACCTACAGGTGCCTCTGTTGGGCTTTATGAGGTGTGTCCCCAAAAAATACAAATGCAGAAAGGAAAGGAGGCTGGGCCAAAGAGAAGTTAAATTCTTAGCTAGGAGGAATGCTCAACAAGTTCATAGATTATAGTCATATTTACTCTAGTATCACAAAAACTTCACTCAATTAAATCAATTCTGTTCTCTTGATTAAGAAAGCTGTTATGTTTTTGTTGAAGCTAGAATTCTGCAGATGAATTTTTCCTTCAACACCAAACATTAAAGCAAACATTTATAAATATGGATTAGTCAAAATGATTGTGATTGAAAGAATTTAGTAATCATTTTCATTATTGCAAACAATAATTGAGATCCAACTTTACCACTGCAAAAAATGTATAGACTTCCCTGAGGGTAAAAACTCAAACTAAGACCCCAAGCAGTGTTTAGCCTCTCTTACCAGCAATTGCTAATATAAAACTTAGGAATTGCTGGACGGTGGTGGTGAGCGCCTCTAATCCCAGTACTTGGGAGGCTGAGGCAGGCGCATCTCTGTGTTTGAGGCAGCCTGGTCTACAGAGTGAGTTCCAGAGTAACCAGAGCTACAGAGAAAAACCCTGTCTCAAAAAAAAATTTTTTTAATGCTTTAAAAAACATAGGAATTATAGTGATCTAATACTTAACATAATGATTAATAGAGAACCTGAACAGAGTGGAGAGATGGCTCAGGGGTTAAGAGGACTGGCTGTTCTTCCAAAGGACCTAAGTTCAAATGCCAGCACCCACATGGCATTTCACAACTCTCTGTAACTCCAATTCTGGGGAATCTAACACACTTATACAGACAAAATGGAGGCAGAATACCAATGCAAATAAAATTTTTTAAAAAATAGAAAACCTGATGTTTAATAAATGCAATAAAAATCAAGTACTAAGTTTAACATTTCTTAATTAATGCTACTTTAACTTTTTTAACAGATGAAAGTTTAACAAATAGATACATTTGTACTTAAACTTTTACAATCCTTTTTTAGATGCTATTCATTTGATTGAATTTCAGTTTAAATGAGCAATCCAGCCATAATTTGAAAACTTGGATGAGGAGCCATTCTTGTGTTTCCTCCCCTCCACTGGACCTTGGTAAACCCCGTTTTCAGTGTCTCCTCTGGCAGCTCAGCCAGAATTGCAGCAATTAGGCCTAATGATTCTTTTACTTCCCACATGCTTCCTGTGGATCTCACAAAAAACGAGAAGGAAAAAATAGATATAAATGGTGACTATACTTCTAAGAAGGTAAGAATAATGGATGTATAGTCACCATTGCAGGAAAAAAAATTACTGGGTGCTGTCAGTTACCACAGATTAAACATAGAAGTGATTTAAGTAAGCACCATCGAATGAAAGGTATCCATGACACCAACACAGCTGGCCATCAGAGAGGTGTTAATCAACCTCAAAAAGCTGTCTATCAGAAATACGCACACCATAGGTGCCTACAGTTGCTTAAATATTACAGGGTTTTTATTGAAAAGGGGATGTTTTGGGTGACAAGCCTGTTGGTCAAGGAATAAGACTGCAATCAGACTTCTGGGGTGCCCATACCAGGTTCTTACCAAGTGTCAGAACTTACCCATGGGCCTCTTTCCCCCTGTCCATTGTGAAGGAGTGAGATGTGTCACACCTACCTCTGAGGTTATGGACTGAAAAGCGATACTCTCTGGGCAGCAGTTAGCCATCAGCGAGGACTTAGCAGCAGCTAGAAATCCCATCCTCAGAAGCATCCATGAAATAAGTGGTCCAGTCAGAATGAGTTTGTTGGTTCTGTTTCTTTTTCAGACAGTTTCTAGAGCCATGAATATTTATGTCAATACTTGGCAATTGTACAACTACTTTCTTAGTGGTGCACATATAAACCAAACATCAACTGAGAGGTGTAAACTCTTTTAGAGGCAATAGATAAAATGCTGCTCACTTTGCAGTGTTCCCTCTAATGAATACTTGCAGGTAGTGCCCTTGGTTCAATTACTATATGTATGACCCAGGGCAAGTAAAATTCTTTGTGCTCCAGTCTCTTTCTATCAAGTGGGACAGATGAAGTCCCTACCTTATAGTCTTATGGGCTTAAATTAGTGAGTCTATTCAAAGTGCTCATCCAATCAAGTTTTGCTGCTTATAGTTTTTGCAACTATATTTTCAGGCATGTTTACCAGTGTAACATTTATGTATATGAGCATCATGTAAGAAACATGGAGCTGGTCACAGTCTTATTTTTAGTAGCTGGCATCCTCTATCATGAGAAATATCCTTTCCCATCATGATACTGCCTTTAAATTCTTTGTTGCTCCAGTTCTGAGATTCGCTCATCTGGGATGTTATCTTCCCATTGCATATTTGTCAAGGGATATATCTGAAACTAAATAAACTTCCCTTTGACTGGTCAAATCCAATTCAAGTCTCATAGTCTTTGAGCAAATGGTTGAATCTGATATGAAAGAATGATTTTTAAAAACCTTCCTGAGAGTATTACACAAAGACTGTTTCTAAGAAGCACTGTCTGTGCCATGAGATGTAGAAGCCAAAATGCTGATGAATATTCAAAGATGTGTCTTCGCACATCTTGGGCAGGTCACTGGGCCAGAAGATGCTCTTGACAGTGCCAGGCAGGAAGTGTTAGGAGAGCCCTTTGCCTCTGCATCAGTAATCTCATTCCACCCTTCAGTTTGCTTCTGGTGGAGCCAGAGGAAGCATTACAAACAGCAGCAGCCTGACCTCCACTGGGAAGCTCTATAAGAAGCCCTGAAACCAGCTTCATGAATCCGCAGCTCTTATGGAAAGTTATTGCTTCAAATACAGTTTGTAGTAAACTAATGTTGGAGCTTTTCAATTTGCCTCAGCACTGCTAGGGGTGGTATTTGATTAAATAAACTCAGGGTCTTAAATACGTCCATTGGATTCGAGATGCGAATTATAAATGTAATTGCAGAGCACGTTCCAGACTTTCACGGTGCAGCCAGCGCGTCCATCCTCCAGCCTTTAGCTATGTCCTGAAGGCACAGTATTTTGACTGGGCAGTAGGAGAGTTTTGCTTAATGTCGAGCAAGCAAACCTTTTCCTTATCCATGGTTTAATTGTTTCTGAAAATTGTCGATGCCACAGGCAACAATCATGTCGGGGAGCACTATGAGTTTGAATCATGAGGCTCCAACGGCTCGCAGTCAGCTGGGGCGACAGGCCAGCTTCCAGGAACGGAGCAGTTCACGGCCACACTATAGCCAAACAACTCGAAGCAACACCCTGCCCTCAGATGTGGGCAGAAAGTCTGTAACCCTGCGGAAAATGAAGCAAGAAATAAAGGAGATCATGTCCCCAACGCCCGTGGAGCTTCACAAGGTCAGTAGACCTCTTCCTCCTTCCCTGTTGTCTAATATAGCAGCCATTCTGCATGACAGTGATGCATTGATGCAGGCTCAGCTGTGACTTCTCCTGTGGGCTCAGTGGAAGAGAAAACCCACAGTTGAAAGGCAAAGCTTCAGAGACTTATCTTGTAAAACTTGTCCCTTGGGAGGATTATCCTGGAAAGTGGGAAAGATTGATTTTCAGGCGATGTATTTATCAAAAAGTGGTCAAAATCTTACAAAGAAATGTGAGATTCCACTGTTACATGGAGCTTTGATAAATGAGCCTATTCTCATTGAAAGAGGGAGGATTTCCTAGGCATCTTTTGTCCATCGCTTCACTGACAAGAGGCTTAAAGCTCATTGAAAAACAGGCTTACTATTCAATTATACACTATACTAGACAGGAAACTCTCTTTAAAACGTTAGATTTCCTGGGCCAGGGCAGAGTGAACCCTGGTTATGCTCCATGTTGGACTACAGTATTGTCCACTTGACAGAGAAATCTTGCTGGCACACTTTGCCACACTTCAGAGCCACCCACAGCATTTAAGTGAGACATATATGCATATGGCAACTATGGCCAGTCCCAGGCCAACATGAGCAGTGATAGAGATGCTTAATCAGCTAGAATGGTACTTTATGCTTTTTTTAATATATGAGGATTATAAAAAAGTAACAGCTCCAACCTCGCTTTTCATAAGAATCAAGACCCTCCTGTCATTAATAATCTACTAACAAAATTCATTTCACTCAAAGGAGCACATAAATGTCAGGTTGAAAGAAATTAACAGGTTACTATTCCTTTTTCCTATAAAGATTTCAGTTTCCCTAACTACCCTGTGAAACATAGTTGTTTGTTTTGTAGCTGGCAGGGTATGATGGAGTGGCAAAAGATACCATTGTGAGTTATGCTATAATCCTGGTCCTTAATTTTACCACACATTCATCCATCCATTGACATGTACACTGTGGATACTGTGTATACATTCCCTTAAAGGATGTACTATCTATTCTTGGGGAAATGAGAGGCCAGTGGTAAGACATCTAGGAAACTGTGGGGAGACACTGGATTCAGTGCAATAATGGCAGCCAGCTTGGGCAGCCCTGGAGTGCAGAAGGTAGCACTTCACCCACTGTAAAGAAAATGGGAAAAACTTCCTAGACATAGGCATTAACTGTGTGAGGAGGTAGAGGATGGACAGGCATCCTGAGCAGAGACAAGCATGTGCAAAGGAAACACCTTGGTGTGTGTATTTTGGGAGTAAAATTATTCTGATATGACCAGAGTTCTTTGCGTTAAGAGAGCTTCAGAAAAGCAATGATGCTTCAGGCATTGAGCCCCCATTACACATTTAGCTTGTTTTGTTTGTTTGTCCTGGATAAAATCTGCTTAGTAATCCACATATCCTACCTCACAGGTTGACTTATACCATCACACCATAGGAAATCCCATGGCCATTAAATTGCAAAGGCTACATGATCAATGTTAATTCTCCCGTGCCAAGAAGAAATCCATCCTCCTAATTTTCTTCCGTGTGTGTGTGTGTGTGTGTGTGTGTGTGTGTGTGTGTGTGTGTATGTGAATGATGCCTTCCCCCTTCTCTCAGTTTCTACCCAGGTTGAGAAGAGTATGCTTGTTTACCTACCCTTCTTTAGCACCAAAGAGAAATGATACCAGGATACCTAGGTACCTACTGAATTCTGTCTGCTGCATATTTTAGCCTTCGCAATAGACATTTTTAGTAGTCACTTATAATTCATAAGATAAGGAAAGTTGCAGTATGAAATTGTCTTCTTGTTGTCATTCTTCTTTCTGGGATGAAGCTATTTCCTCAAAGACGGTTACTTATGACCCAGGAGCATAAACGCCTGTCTCCCTGTGCTTCTTGCTCAGAAAGTATTCAGCAAAAATAATGATAGTAAGCTAGATGTGGATATTGTTATAACTGAAAAAAATCGTAGTGGGGCTCTGCTGAAATACAGACCTTATTTAAAAAAGGAAAAACTTTATCTCACACTTAAATCTAACAGATGGCAGTGGGTAGACCAGTTGGCACGTTTGTGCACCAGTGTGTGAATTGGTGGCTCATGAGATCATGGGCACAAATGGGTCACCACGGCCTGACAAATGTCACATTGCTTTTCCCCTACTATTTCAATCATTTCCCCTAAATATGGTTCTGAGTACATTTCTCCTTGTAGCTCTACTGTCTTTCAAACTAATCCCTAACAAAATGAGGCTCTCTGAAACTAAGTGGTGCTCTAAGATTAAAGCCTTCTAAAGCATTTAGTTAAGATGGAGCCTGTAGGCACATGCTTTGGGGTTCTCTGGGAAGCACCTGAGATGCCTCAGGTACCTT
>JADRCD010062505.1:0-15260 GCA_019843815.1 Montemys delectorum | reverse complement strand
GAGAGAGAGAGAGAGAGAGAGAGAGAGAGAGAGAGAGAGAGAGACACCTTACTGTTAGGGACTGGAGAGGAAAGAGTCATGAGAGAAAACAGAAATGGGAGACTTTAGGAGAAGGATGGGACCAGTAAAAAAATAAAATAAAAAAGAGTAGGGAGCATAAGGAAGTGGGATAAGAACAATCTACAATATACTATACACATGAAAGTAAATTAATAAAACCTATTACTCTGTACACTAACCAAAAATAAATCTCCGTTCACATCTGTCACTCTTATAATGCACACCAGGATTATCTCAGGGTCTAACTCAAAAACAAACAAAACAAAACAAAAAAACAAAAATAAAGACAGCATGTATTCAGAGCCTAACATGCAGGCTGCCAGCTTTTGATCTCTGATCTAGAGAATAAAATACTAAGAGATCTAGAATAGAAAGTACTTGGTTGTCCCCAGAGTTAAAAGAACTGTTCTCTCTCGAAAGGACTGCGTCTCCAAAATTCATAACAAAAATTTTCTCTCTTTTTTTTGCAAAAGAACAAAACTGCCTTCATTAGATAACACTAGAGTGAACAGTCCCACATAAATGTTTGCTGCCCATGAAGCAAGATAGTACTCCATTATTCTACTGCCTCTGGAGTTTTTAAGTATTTCTACAAAAACAAAAACACCTCTATCCAACAAGAGAGGGGAAAAAAAAACAGTTACCCATGAAATAGTAACTGAATCCCAGGAAGATTTATTGCTAGAAAAACATTTGGTTGTTATTTATGAAGTCTCCCAACTATATTTATGTTTCCAGAACACACCACCACCACCACCACCACCACTTTACTTACTTACTTACTTACTTACTTACAGGACTCAACAGAATCTACCTTCTTAGGGCTGAGGTAGAACTAAAAACTATTTAAGGAGTTAGCATATAACTTATCACCTCTGTGAGCAACAATACATGGTATTAAGTATGGCATCCTTACAAAATGGGTACATAATTCACTGCAGCTATTAATATGAAGACAAATTCAGTACCCAGGCCACATTTTTTTAAACAAATACTCAAACTGACCGGGAGCCTAATATCCCTCTGGTTAATGTCTCTAGTGGAAACTCCAAAATCCCTTGATTCTTAACAAATGCCCTACACAGAATCAAGAGCTGAGTACTGCTGGGCAGTGTTGGCGAATGCCTTTTAATCCCAGCACTTGGGAGGCAAAGGCAGGTGAATCTCTGAGTTGGAGGCCAGCCTGGTCTACAGAGTGAGTTCCAGGACAGCCAGGGCTACACAGAAACTCTGTCTCAAAAAAATATAAAAAGAGCTGAGTACTATTTAAAATTAGGGAGCAGACAGGGTCATCTTTTTTCCTCAGCCAGGTAATTTAAGGTACATTTCCTAATATTTGCTCAGAGAACAAAGAAAAAACGTTCTAAGACATGATCTACATTCATGGCAGCCTTAAAGTGCTTTGGTAAAAAACATCCAGCAAGGTTCCACTCGCAGAATAAAAGCTAACAAAAAAATGGTCATTTCTTCCCTGAGCAAATACACAAGTAATAGGGTGAACTAAGAGACAGAATCTGGGTGTTTCCCTTCTCTTCTACTTTAAGAAAAAACAAACAAGCCGGGCAGTGGTGGCACATACCTTTAATCTCAGTACTTGTGAGGCAGAGACAGGTGAATTTGAGTTGGAGGCCAGCCTGGTCTACAGATTGAGTTCCAGGATAGCCAGGACTATACAGAGAAACTCTGTCTTGAAAAATAAAAAATAAAATAAAATAAATAAATAAATAAATAAAATGGAAAAGAAAAAAAACAAATAAACTCTCTGCATACATGGGAAGAAAAATCTTAATGAAAAGAATAGCTCCATAGACTGACCTACAGGCAATGATTGATGTAGGAGGGCCCAGCTCACTATGAGTGATATTACCCTGGTGCAGATGGTTCTAGATAGATAAGACAACAGGCTTGAGGGGGTTGGAGAGATGGCTCAGCAGTTAAGAGCACTCTAGCTGCTCTTCCATCCTGAGTTCAATCCCCAGCAACCACCTGGTGGCTCACAACCATCTGTAATGGGATCCAATGCCCTCTTCTGGTGTGTCTGAAGACAGCTATGGTGTATTCATGTAGAAAAAAAATAAATAACACTTTAAAAACAAAGGGAAAAAAAAAGGAAAACAGGCTTGACAAAGTTCAATGCCCAGCAACCACATGTTAGCTCACAACCATCTGAAATGGGATCTGATGCCCTCTTCTGGTGTGTCTGAAGACAGGGACAGTGTTCTCATATACATAAAATAAATAAATCTTTAAAAAAAAAAAAAAGCACTTGTTACTCTTGCAGACATAGTTTTCAACACCCACTTGATGGTCCACAACCGTCTAGAACTCCAGATCCAAAGGACCCTTTACTCTCTTCTGACCTCCATGTACACACACGGTGCACATACACACATGCAGGCAAAACATTCATACAATCAAGTAAAATAATTCTAAAATTATTTTATAAGAAAAAAAGAGAAAAGAAAAGAGGCCGAGTGAGCCATGGGAACAAGCCAGGAAGTTCCTCTGTGGCCTGACTTCCCTGGATGATGGCAGAAACTGTAAAATGAAATAAACCCTTTCCCTCCAAGCTGCTTTTGGTCATGATGTTTTATCACAGCATCAGAAACCCCAACTAAGATACCTCCTCCTTCCCTCCTGCTAATCATTACCAGGAACATGGATGCTACTCTGGTCATTCATCTGTCTCTCTGTTCAATGTTCACACCATACAAACCGTCATCTATCGCTCTTCTAAAAGTAGAAGGGGGAAAGATTGGTTTGCTTTAACTGAAAAAGAAAATATCTGAGTGTTGCTTCTGGATAGAGTCTGGGTAATATAGTCCACAAATAGAAATACTGGCACTTAATCATTTGTAATCATAGAATATTAAAAATGAGGACAATCAAAGACAAACAACATTTACTATCCTTACACAAGACCAATCCAATTCAGACATTCAAGTGATTTCTCCTGACTCTAGACCAGTTCAGATTATTCTTGCTGTCTCAGATAACTGCAGCCCAAAGAGATTCCTATGGAAGCCCCTGCCACTTACCTATTCCTTCTGACAATGCCTCATGGATTTGCCACATTACAACTGCTTTACCATTTTACTTTATGTTGCACTTTTAATACATTACCTCATTTTCCTCTTACATTTTCCTTACACAGTAAGGAAAGCAAGATATAGAATATTAATCCCACCTTATGAGAAATTGGAAGTTCAGTGAGAAAAATGATTTCTCCAGTTTACTAGTGCCATATTAAGGGTAGACCTTCTTGGGTAAACTTCCCAAGATAGAAACTACCTCATTCTAGCATTTTTATCTTCCCTAAAGAGATTTATAGGTCACTGAGGACCAGAAAATGCCTTGGTAGTCTCCAGTTTGACCCACTGCTTTTACATTGTCTCTAACCTTCAAGACATGCTTCTTTTTCTTTTTTTGGTTTTTTTGAGACAGGGTTTTTCTGTGTAGGTAGCCCTGGCTGTCCTGGAACTCACTCTGTAGACCAGGCTAGCCTCAAACTCAGAAATCTGCCTGCGCCTGTCTCTGCCTCCCAGGTGCTGGGATTAAAGGACTATGCCACCACTGCCTGGCAAGACATGCTTCTTAATATTTTTTTAAAAAGTATTTTTAAAGATTTATTTTTTAATTATTTTATAATTGTATTTTATGT
Source organism: Montemys delectorum (assembly GCA_019843815.1). Taxonomy (NCBI): domain Eukaryota; kingdom Metazoa; phylum Chordata; class Mammalia; order Rodentia; family Muridae; genus Montemys; species Montemys delectorum. The sequence goes on along the minus strand of JADRCD010062505.1, from coordinate 11,539 downwards.
GTATGAGTATTTTACCTGCATGTTTGTTTGTATACCACTTTTGTGCCTGATGCCCACAGGGCATTGGATCCCCTGAAACTGGAGTTACAGACAGTTATGACCCACATGTGGATGGTGAGAATCAAACTAGAATCCTCTAGAAGAACAGCAAGTGTTCTTAACCACTGAGCCATCTCTTCAGTCTAATTAATTATGAGAGAGGTAGGGAAGGAGAGTGAGTAAGTTCTAGGAGATGGTTCTCTCCTTAAACCTTTGCATGGTGATGGAATTCAGGGTTCCAGGTTTATATAGTTACCCAGAGCCATTTCAAGAAACAACTTATTCTTTTAGGCCCCTCAGGCAATGCTAAACTGCTGGAAGCAATCATGACCATAACACACCATCCTAAGTAACTTCTCTCCCTTAAGATAGGGGTTCTGGGATTAGGTGTAGAAAGCAAACAGAAAGAAAACTGGGGGGAGGGGCAAGCTCTAGGACTTGCGAGAGACCTAGCATTGGGGGAGGCCCCACAGAGTCTATGGGGGTGACTCTACCTGAGACTCCTAGCAGTGGGGGATTTAGAACCTGAAGTGGCTACCTCTTGTAGCTAGGTAAGACTCCCAGTGGAAGGGTAAGGACACAGGACAACCACCCACCCACAAAATCTTTGACACAAATGTGTCCTGCCTACAAGATGTCCAGGAACGAAGATGGAGCAGAGCCGGAGGAAATGGCCAGCCAATGACTGGCCCAACTTCAGACCCATCCCATGGGCAAGAACAATCCCTGACAATATTAATGATTCTCTGAATGAGAGCTTCACCCAGCAGTCAATGGAAACAGATGCAGAGACCCACAGCCAAACATTAAATGGAGCTCAGGGAGTCTTGTGGAAAAGTTGGGGAAAGGATTGAGAGACCCAAAGAGAACAGAGACTTCACAGGAAGAGCAACAGAGTCAACTAACCTGGACCCTTGGAGGCTCCCAGAGACTGAATCTCCATCTAAAGAGCAAACATGGGACCTAGGCCCTCCGCACTTATGTAGCAGATGTGCAGCTTGGTCTTCATGAGGGTCCCCTGTCCCTGAACCTCATTCCCCTAACAGAGCTGCCTTGTCTGGCCTCAGTGAAGAGGACGGACCTGCTCCTGGAGTGACTTGATATGTCAGGGTGGGATGATACCCAGGAGGGGCCTCCTCCTTCTCAGAGGAGGAGGGAAGGAGGGAAGAGGAGAGGCTTTGTGGCGGGGGGAGGGGGGAAGGGGGGAACCACACCAAATGGAGGGGGGCTGCAATCAGAATGTAATAAATAAATTAATGAAGAGTTCTTCATGATTAGAATCTCCATGTTTCCTCTATTTCTATTTCCATTTTCTAAGACTCCATGCAGCAAAGCAGTCAAAGAAGGCAGTCACAATGATGAGCTTTGAGAATCACAATTTAATTACAATTAAAAAATTACAAGTTGGCTGGGCAGTGGTGGCGCACACCTTTAATCCCAGCGCTTGGGAGGCAAAGGCAGGTGAATTTCTGAGTTTGAGGCCAGCCTGGTCTACAGAGTAAGTTCCAGGACAGCCAGGGCTACTACACAGAGAAACCTTGTCTCAAAAAACCAAAAAACCACAAAAAAAAAAAAAAAAAAAAAAAACTACAAGTTGACCAAATTCTAAAAACAGAACTCAAACAACTGTATTGCAAATAAAACAAAGTCCTATTTTATACCAAAAGGATGTAATAATTCATTATGAAACTTATTTCTTCTTACGCAAATCTTTCTGGAAGCCAGGCTAAGAACTGACACTAGAATTACAGAAGGTGCTGGGAAGATGTCTGGACCCTCAACAAGGTCGGTGTTCTCCCCTATCTTACTGTAATGGACTTTACATGCCAAGGACTGAGCTCATCATAAGATATGGACACATTGGATATAAAAGATAAGCAACTGCCTAGATAACAGGCAGAAAAAAAGGAGAAGGGAAAATACCAAAAACAAACCAATATACTAGAAGTCAGAGAATCAAAGCTTCTCTATCTAGTGATGTTATCCATCAATTATGCTATCTCCCATCTGAACTTATACCTCAGGTACCTGGACCAGAGAAGCAAAGGGAAGAATGGGATACAAATTGTCACTGTTGCTTTAATTTTGTTTAGAGAGTCTTTGCCTAATGTTCTCATCATAATGGCCATGTGGAGGTCAAAGGACAACCTGTAGGAGTTGGTTGTTCTACATGTGGTTCCCAGGCATCAAACTCTGGGTTGTCAGGTTTAGAAGCAAATAAATTTCTTTACCCAATGTGCCATCTAACCATCCCTGATTTGTTTTACTTACTGTCTCAGAACTGAAAAATAACTGCAGATAGGAATCATGTCTTGCTTGATTTTTATGTTCTCTACTAGAAGAACACATAGTAGGTACACAAAATTGCTGCAATGACTAGATGAGTTTAGGAATAGAAGATAAGCTGTTGGGATTTCCAAACATAATTGTATTACACCACCAAGATAGCACAGTAACCCTATTCACGACCCTAACTATAGAAAGGGCTATTTCAATTGGTGTGAACCAGCACCATTTGTTGAAAATGCTGTCTTTTTTCCACTGGATGGTTTTAGCTTCTTTGTCAAAGATCAAGTGACCATAGGTGTGTGGGTTTATTTCTGGGTCTTCAATTCTATTCCACTGATCTACCAGGTGAGACTTTAGGGTTTTAAGAAAAATTAATCTTACATTCCACTGATTCATGAACAGCCCTCATTATTAGACAGTGCCATTCCTCATTGGTAGCTTGCAGCTATCTAGAAGAACAAAGTTCAAAAGCCTGAAAATGGTGTGTGGGAACAGCAAAATATGACTTCTCAGTATAGTGTGATCAGACCTAACACAAAGAAAATCTAGACCTACAAAAATATAAGTTACAGAAAAGACCATTTTAAATTCTACTGCTAGGATTGCTTTCACTGACACAAAGAATTTCAAATCAAACTAGACAAACAGATCAAGAGAAACTACGCAAACATCACCTTCAACTAAGCTTACTAAAATCTTTAATAAACAGGAGACAGCTAAATACCAGATGAATGCCTCCAGAATGAAGAAAACTTAGCCAAAAACATTAAGCTGCTAAACTTGGCTTTTTAAAAAAGAATACTTACTTGGAGTAAAGCAATCCTTTTTGGCTTGACAAACTGAACTATTCATTTAGATGTCATTTCAAGGGCCCGGTGTCCACAGTAGGGGTTAAAACTGCAAAAATGCCTGCTTGAGAGCCAGGCAAGCTAGCATACACTAATCCTATCATGGAGAAGGTGGAGGTAGGTTGATCTCAAGGCCAGCTTGCTCTGCCTATCGAGTTCTAGGACAGCCAGAGCTACAGGGACCCTGACACAAAAACCACACAAGCATGTTTTGGGGTTATTATTTTTCATAACTACTATTGTGCTGTATTTAAATGTTTATACCTTCCTGTTATTATGGAATTCTCAGTTTTTCACATATTTAAATATAATGTTCTACACAGTCTTAGGCTCCCAAGTTTGCCCCAAAGGACTTCAGCTCTAAGATTGTAATGGAACTCAACTGACAAGTTGGTAAGTTAATCTTCTCTCTCTACTCTAAAAAGCAGTATCCATCTGTTTATATAGTAAAAGATATACCTGATGATCCAAGATTTTTTTTTCTTAAAAGTGTTATTTATTTTATGCATATGATTACACCACCATTGCTCTCTTCAGACACACCAGAAGAGGGCATCAGATCGCATTACAGATAGTTGTGAGCCACCATGCGGTTGCTGGGAATTCAACACTGGACCTCTAGAAGAGTAGTCGGTGTTCTTAACTGCTAAACCATCCCTCCAGCCCCCATGATCCCAGAATTTAACCCTGAGATATCTGTAATATTTTAGGTAAATTTGTCTTCTTCCAGAGACAAATTCCTAAACCACTTCCATAAAACTGTAGTAGAAACATCACAATTATTCCAGGGCCAGCTAGATGGCTCAAAAGTCAGAGTGGTTGCAATGAAGTCTAATGACATGATCAGAACCCAGGGTGAAAGGAGAGAAGAGACTTCCAAAAGACCTCCACACTTGAGACGTGGCCAGACACTCCTGTTGACACAAATGCACCATACGCATATACACGTACAATAATGAGTAATAAAATTAAAAGATTATCTAGCCCTATCACCTTGCTTTACAGTCTTAGGTAACTGTAACATACTTAAGTTCAGCAGCATTAAAAGCCCACCAAATGCTTTCTAACCCTAAAGCTCCCACTAGACAGGGTAAGAGGACGGCAAGATTTGCACTTTCCTCAGCTCTCAGCATTCCCAGTACATATGCCCCCTAAGAAACCATGGATTCAGTCACCCCAACTCCTTACCCCATCCAGAGCAGGACACAGGAGACAGCTCAAAGTGCTCTTCTAGAGATAGAGAACTAGGAAAGGGGACCACATCTCAGTTTCCTCCCAAGAGGTATAGCACATCATGTATTACTATAAAAGCAATTATGAAATGACAGTTAACATGGAAGAAAAAGTGCCATGGAAACAATGAAAAAAAAAAGTACCTCTAATCTTGTTCTGTCGCCACTTCCTATCTCTAATCTTTAGGCCTTTATAGAATTTCAGAGACTTGCCAGATTCTTTATGAGGAAAACAGGTCAGAGAATGAAAGAGGCCCATTCAAGCCAACACGCCTAGAAGCAACAGACAGACGAGATGATCCTCAGGCTACACAGTAACTTCCAGTTTAGGACTCCCTTCCTCTGTCCTAACCATCTGTGCATCGCACCCTGAACACAGATCCTACCTAAGAAAAGCAAACTTGCATTAGCTGTTGTTGTCTCCCCTAACATCAAGCTAAACATTGAGCATTGTTTTACAAGTGCTCACATGAAAGCCCTCTTGTCATCTCTCCCTATCCAACCCTATACTGCATAAGCTGTCTGAGAAGACTTCTTAGGGGATAGAGTATCTAAAGGCTACTGCTAGACCTCGGTCATCCAGATGAGCACACCTAACACATGCCACCTGATAAAAATTCAGGAGAACCAGACCCTACCCTCATTTAAGAAGTCCCCGATACAGTCCCATCCAGTCCTCCTGCTTAATCCCACCATCCTCTTCTCTCCCAACTCCGCTGCTCTACCAAAAGTCACTAAGATCTGGGGCTCTTCTAGAAAGGGAGTTCTTTAAGCTCTGTAACTTGCTTTTGTTTTTCTGTTGCCTAACTTAGGTGACACTACTTACAGAGCAGCAGAGTGTTACAAGATGCTGTCTAGAGAAAATATAAGATTATCCTAGCTTAACAAAAGCAGTCTTTGCAGCTGTGTAGAATCTAGATACCTAGGAACTACTATTTTCCTTTTCTTTTTTTTTTTTTTGGTTATTCGAGACAGGGTTTCTCTGTATAGCCCTGCTATTTCCCTTTTCTAAAACTAGTGTTTGCATCACTCACTTCAGCCCAGGAGTTTTCAACCTTCCTAACATTGGGACCCTTTAATACAGTTCCTCATGCTGTGGTGTGTTGCAACCTCATAACTCTAATTTTGCTACTAAGCGCTATCTCAGTTCCTAAGACTGTCGGAAATGTTTTCCGATGGTCACGACCTACAGGTTGAAAACCATTGGTTTAGCCAAAATATTAGATTTTGAAGTCACACTAACCCCCATCTCCCTTCACCACTGGCCCCAGCTCTGCTAGAAAACTCTTATCTATAAGAGAGGTTAATGAAAGCAGATATAAGATAATCAACACAGTATGACAAACCCTCAGCCTTCCCTTCAGTATTTCCTCTGGTCCCAAACCCTCATCTGTATGACAGGTTAAAATGCACTTCTTCCTTATCCTCCATTACAGAAACCTTTGCCTGTATTACTTAGTTCACTTTTTCATTCACACACACTGTATGCTTACTGTCATCTGAAACACCACACTGTACCTGGCAAACTGGTCTCTACCCTAAGTCTACTCCCCTAGTAGGTTACCAGACACAGCCTTCGAAGATGCAGAAACAGGGCTGGCAAGATGGTTCAGTGGGTGAGAGCACTGACTGCTCTTCCTGAGTTCAAATCCCAACAACCACACGGTGGCTCACAACCACCCATAATGAGATCTGACACCCTCTTCTGGTGCGTCTGAAGTCAGCTACAGTGTACTTATGTTTAATAATAAATAAATCTTTGGGCCAGAGCAAACAACTCCGAGTGGAGTTGACCAGAGCGAGCAGAGGTCCTAAAAGTTCAATTCCCAACAACCACTTGAAGGCTCACAACCATCTGTATAGATACAGTGTACTCATATACACAAAACAAATAAATAAATCTTTAAAAAAAAAGAAGATGCAGAAAGTCACAACTCCCTCACCTCAGGATAAGGTCCAAGGTGGAGGCACAGGCTCTGTTAGCTGATGTCTACTCTGCCTACCTTGCCAGTCTTGCTATCACCATATCCACTCATCGGAGACTTTACACTTGACCTGGGAACCTTGAGAAATTCGCTTAAATCCTCTGAGACTGTTTCTTCTCCTACTGGATAGTTAATTTTACCTTCCTCTCAGGGAAGAGGTTAACAAATGTTAAATGCCTACAATCATACCCGATACAGTAAATAAGCAGAAGTCTCACCTAACATCAGGACCATCTCTAGAATTACAGTTCTTCCCGCCTCTCCCCTGGCTTCTCCAAATTTCATTTTCCGGGCTTATGTTTACGCCAAGCCAGCTTCTCCAAGAATGCCTTCTTGACCCACCAATGCTGGGTTAAATGCCATCCCTCTATGTCTTCAGGGTCCTGTCCTTGTCACAACACTTCTCGTGTGCTTGTTTCTTTTTTTGCCTGACTATATGTGCCCAAATCCTCGAGCTAATATCATGCTTAGCAAATGCCTCAAAACTGGTCTATAAAAGCAGGCATCAACTGTGAGAACTCTTTTAACTCCAAGCTGAGGCAGATTCACTCCAAGTTCCAAGCTAGTCTTAGCTACAGAGTAAAACCCTGTCTCAAAGAAAAATTTTAATCCAGTAAATGAAAGAACTTTCCAATAATGCACATGTGTCCATTGAAACAAGTAGTCATCAGGAATGTTACAAGTCTGGTGTAAATAGCTATCCAGCTCTATCAACTATAAACCTCTATCCAAGAGCTAGAGATTGCTCAATAGAGCACTGGCTGTTCTTCAGAGTATCTGGGTTCAATTCCCACCACCCATTGGCAGCTAATAACTACCTGCAACTCCAGTTCTAAAAACTATGACATCATCTTTTGGCCTCCTTGGGCACTGCACACACGGTGCACAGACACATATGCAGATAAAACACCCATACACATAAAATAAAAATGTAAGCCTCTATTCAAAACTGGGGACCTAGCTCAATGCTTGAAGGCTTATCTCTCATGTATGAACTCCAGGTTCATTCTCAAGCACCACAAAAGGAAAAAAATATGGCACTGTATCAAACACACTATTCAACGAACTCTAACTTTAGAATACAGGTAAAGGCAGCTATCAGACTTTTATGTTTGTTGTCCTATTCCTCATCTCTGGAATACTACCTACTCCAAAGCCACATACATTACCATCAGAACAAAATTCCAGCCACTTTCATGAATATAAAAATCTCACTAGACACAGAAACAGATGAACCAAAGTGAATTTTCAAAGACTAAATGTAACCCCTAACCCACCCTAACCACAGCAATGAGGATCCATAAGAATTTCTAAGACTCTAGACTCCAAATAGTCCCTTTTGTGTGCCTTTATGGAAAGAGAGGGACACAAAAGGGGAGCTTGTCACTGAGGTAATCCACTTAATCAGCTGACAAGTTTTGATCCAAGCTGCTGTCACAGTTCTACTATTCCTGATCACAACAGCTCCGTATGCCCAAACCCTAATGGCAAATATCCATGGACAAACAATCAAAGAATATGCAGTAGTCTGGTTTCTAGTTCAAGAATAGAAAATCTCATCTGAAAATACAGGGGCCAATAGAGTCCATAACTGGCTTCAGTAATAAAGCTTGAACTACAGACTGGAGACGGGGGCTTTGCCAGAAGCACAACCAGGCCTACAGACTGGAGACGGGGGCTTTGCCAGAAGCACAACCAGGCCTGAATTCCTACTCTGGGAATGTCACTCTACTGCAGATAAGAACTAGTAAATCATTCTGCATTTACTGAACCCTATGAAATGAAGTAAATGCTAGCTGTGGCAAACACAAAAGGACAAAGATTGAATTATTTCACTTCTCTGTGAAAGTCCTAGGGTAGTCAAATTTACACCAGAACACAAAATGGTGTTTGCCAGGAATCTTCAACAAGTATATGACCAGGAGAATTTCAGTTGGGAAAAGGTAAGATAATTTGATGATGTTTGCTGTAGAACAGTATTACACTTAATCCCATAGAATTGCACACTGTTAAACTGTTACAATGACAACTGTTTAAAATTTGACATACATATCTGATACCACAATTTTTTAAAGCATTTGACTTTCAATGTTACTGTCTGCAGAGTGAATCCAGCTTGGCCCTGAGCAAGCCACGGAACCTTTCTCTAAGCCCGTTTCTTCTGTAAAACAGGGACAATACCCAGTTCAGAGACTGTTCCAAGGATTAAATGCCACATGCCACTAAAACTCTTCAGTCCTATAACTAATAAAGATTAGCTACTATTAATGGTAACAAATATTCTCACATTATTTCCTTGTGGTCTCCATAGCACCCTATGAGACTTTACACATAAGGAAACAGACTCAAAGGGCCCCAAGAAGTGGCTCAGCTCTCTGTACAACACCAGCTAAATCCTGTGATCCTAAGGCAAATGTCCTAATCTTGTCTTCACTGCCTGACACTTCAAAGAAATGAATTGAGCCCTGCAAACGACTTCACACAAGATTAGAAATCAGACAATAGTTACAGCAGAGTACCTAAACCATTAGGAAACTAAAACAAAATTGGTAACCAGAAAACACAGACATCTGGCCTTTTAGACATCTAGGCAGAAAAAGCAGCTGAGTTACACAGGGTCTCTTGAGATGTTCAATTACCTAGACTCCTGTCTTGAGGCCTGAAAAGGTAGCTCATGTTCAACAAATGGCAATGTATGGGAGATGTAACAACCACCAAAACAGTGAAAGAAGGCTACTAGGAATCTAGTAATCACCAAGGTAGTCCACTTAGACGGCATTCCCCTTTCCAACGGTCAGTTAAAAGGAAAGGAGTCATCCACCTCCTATATTCCACCATTACTGTATTACTTAAGGGATGGATGAAACACAACAGACCTACAGGTCCAAGGAACTAATGCAAACCTGTGAACCTTCTCAAGAACCAGATCCCCAAAGCCAATATCAAACTCACTGCAAAAGGAAAACAGTTGCCAAAGTTAACTTTAGCTCACTTTAATCCCTCTAGGCCTCACTGGAAGACAAAGAAAACAGTAACAGTATTTGAAGGCAGGGAATTAAAGATGACTTGAGCTACCTACATCTCCTCGGACTGAGGACTGATTGATCGATAGGACCATAAAGAATATACATGATTGAAGTGGGGGGCGATGAGGGAGACATGCAGTAAAAAGTAAAGGGTGGGCTTCAGTGAGGTCCTTAAGCTAAGCACCTCAGAACTTCTTCTATGTTTGAGACTTGAGATCTCTGGACCTATCTAAGCACAACACCTGCAAAAAAACTGCATCCTAACCACTTTCCCTCAGAGTTCTGATAGCAACAAAGGGGGATTTTATCTATGGCAGAGCAGTCCATGTCTCTCAGTCAATGTCTCAGAGAGGGATCTACCTTTCTTACCTATACGGTGTTAAGACGGTATATCAAAATGCCCTCTGCACAAAGAGATGAACACATGCTCCTATCAGGAAATGAGTAACGGTGAAATAACAGCTTTGTACCTCTATGGCGGTTTCATTTCTCTGAACCTTGATTTCTGCTCCTGTGAGCAGGGTCAACTCTGGAGGACCGGTGTGGACCTTAGGCGATACATTCACGAAGTTCCTGGGTCAGTCTCATCAAACGTTACCTGTTGGCATTTAACGCTGTTGCCCTGAACTAACTCCCTCCCTGAATTCACTAACACCCAGAGATGCTGGCTACGTTCCTTCTTGACCCCATTTCACCCAGGTGAAAACTGAGGCTCGGGCTGGAGCAAAGTTGGGGGACGCGGCCCCCGGTGCGAGGGCTGGTCGCTTCCTTCCGTGCCCCAGAAGACGACGAGCAAAGGATAGGCAAAGGTGGCCAGAAAGGCGCTCAGATCCGTGAGGAAAAAAGAAAGGATCAGTTTGGCGCGCCCGAGGGAACCCAAAGAGCTGGACAGACTAGAAAGACGGAAGAAACCCGGGGCCCCAACCCAGGCCGGAGCCAGGCCCCAGCCCGCCCGAGGCCTCCCCGGCGCAACCTCCGCTCCCTCCCCTCCTCCCCTCGCCGGGTGGGGCGGGGCGCGAGCACAAAAGACTCCCAACTTCCGAGCGGGCACCGGCCCACCCCCAACTCCCGGCCCGGGCCCGGCGGGCCGACCGCGGGCGAGCTGCGAATGCCAGGTGGCCAGGGGCGGGCGCGGGTGGCCCCGGGCAGGCGCCCCGGGGCGGCGGGCCTGGGAGGGAGCACGGAGGGAGGGGGCCGAGAGTTACTCCGGCTCGCAGGACTCCCGGCACGACCGAAAGGAAGAGTTTCTAAAAATAGGCAACGGCCCTCCGGAGGAGGCGAGGAACGGAAAGGCAGAAGGAACAGCCCGCCCGCACTCCCCAGGAGCGGCCCGCGGCCCCTACTCACCCGCGCGGCACGGAAGGCGACGGCGCGTCCGCTCTCGGAGAGCCGGAGGGCAGAGGCGGCCCCGGCCGCCGCGTGAGCAACCCGGGCACACGCGCGAGAGTCGCGACCGCGTCCGCCCCCTCGGCTTCCCTCGGCCCCGCGCCCCGCGCCGCTCGCGCGCCCCGCCGCACTGACAGAGGCGCGAGCCCCGCAGCCGCGAGTCCTTCGCTCGGCCGCCACCACTGGGGCGAGCGCGGGGAGGGAGAGTGCTGCACGGGCCTCCGCGCTCCGCCTGCCCGGCCGCCCCGGCCCCGGTCCGGTTCTCGTCCGCGTCCTTCGGATCGGATCCTGTCACCCGAGCGTTCAGTCCTCAGCACCGCCCTGCCCGGGCCGGGCTCTCCCAACGCGTGGGCTCCGCGCACACCCCTCCCGCCGGGCTTTGGAAAGGTCCAGAGCTTGGGCGCGCAGAGGAGGAGGGCGGGGCCGGGCCGGGGCGGGGCCTAGCGGGAGGTGGGACGGAGGAGGTGGGCGGGGCTGAGGGAAAAGGAGCGGATGGCTTCCAGCAGCCGGGTGCCGAAGGCGGGGCCGAGGGGGTCCCGAGGGCTGACGGGCCGGGCGACACGAGGGAGGAGCAGCCAGCAGGCTGAGGGCGGAGCCGAGCGGGGGTTGGGGGGGTAGGAGAGCGAGCCCGGGGGAGGGGCCTGAGAGCACCGCGGGCTGCCGGGGTCCGAGGCAGACACTGCGCGGGAGCCGGAAGGAGGAAGATCCTGAGGGAGGAGCACAGGGGCGGGGGT
>JADRCD010062504.1:0-18973 GCA_019843815.1 Montemys delectorum | reverse complement strand
TATGTGTGTGTGTGTGTGTGTGTGTGTGTGTGTGTATATATATATATATATATATATATATATATATATATATATATATACACATACATACACACACCTCTGTTTACAGTGAACAATCACTATTGTATTCTTGGTATTGATAGATATCCTGGGATGTCAGAGCATCCATGCCAAAGTGAGGGTGAGTTTGAACTGAATTTGGCTACAGAGAGCATCTAGGAGACTAGTTACCAATTATTCAGATGTAGAAAACATGCAAATCTATGCTATTAAAATGGTAGAAGACAACAAGGCAAAAATGTCTGAGTATCGTTTATGTAACTTTCTCTGTTTAATAGCAGTGACGAGAGGAGGTAGTATAGCAACTAGATGTACTTGTAGTTTTCAAAATGACGGTAGCCCAAGGTAAGACTGTGAGGATAGCAGACTGGGTCAATGTTCTGGTGTCTTTCTAAGGCAAAATATTTTGCTAGGATTTGAAACAAGATGAATGGAGAGATGAATGGAGCCAGCCCGCAGCTCCACGGACCTGAGTTCTCTCAGAATGAGGGTTAAACAGGACCTGGAAACTAAGAGGGGTCGAGCACAAAGAGAAATGGAGGCCAAGCAGCGTTCGTATCAAGACTTCAATTTACTTAGGAATATTTTGAACATTTATAGGCACAGGTAAAAACTGAAACCGAATCTCCAGGTACAAGATATTTGCACAATGTAAACACTGTAGCAGACATTAGACACCAAAGCCTCTAGCACCACAAAGTCCCCAGGCAGGTAGGAGTGTTCCCGACTTAGCTTGAATTTCAGGCAAACTCCTTTTTCAAAGGTGAACTGTCAGTTTGTAGTGGGCCATTGTTTAGCCCCAGCAGGTGGCCGCCTCTAGGTGCAGGCTGTCAGTGTCCGTGGCAGAGCTGAGGCGGGGGAAGGCAAAAGAGAGAAAACAGGTAATCTTGCAGGTATCATGGTTTGGTGATAAAATGTACAAACTGTAGAAACTATTGGTGACAAAAAAGTTAACAGTTTTGTGAATGGTAGAAATAGTTTGACTGTGATATTCATGGTTTTAGAATCAATTTTATTTGTGAATGAGTACAGATTTGATTGAGAGACTCTTGGTCTTTGTTGCTTGCTATGTGAAGGCTTGTCTTAGCCACTTATAAAACAATAACCTATCTACATCTGTATTGAGATTAAAATGATTTCTAAGATATGGTGTGCTTATGTTTGCTTCATTTATCAACATATTATGTATTCTAAACTATAATCGATAACAAATATAACTTGTGCAAAAATTTTTTAGTGTCATATATTATTCACTAAGCAATTGAACGTATGGTGTTATTTAATCCTCATCAAAGAATATGGAATTAACAATATGTGCATCCTCAGGATACACATTAAGAGACAAGTATCAAGTATTGGGTCCCAGACTTAACAAAAGTTTTAGTTCAGGAACATGATCTCATGCCCTGCAACTCGAAGGTGTCTGATTTTATGTTCTCCACTTGATTTAAACTCATCCCTGAGAAATATCTCCTTTTAGTAAAGCCAACATATTTATACATCACACTGAATCTCAAGCTTTGGAGACTCTAAGTGTCACCTGGGAATAAATCAGGCTCTAGTTGTAGTGAGAGAACTGAAGAAAAAATCCTGTTTAGAACATCCAACACACTTGATTAAAATCAAAAGATTTGCTGACAAAAATCAAAGATGATTCAAATAAATTCTGCAGACACTCTATGTCCATAGCTAGGAAGGCTTGATGGTATTAAGATGCCAGTGTCTCTAAAGCTGATCTCCGAACTCAACATAATCCCAAGGAAAATTGTACCAAGACATTTTTCTGGATATTGACACCAAGAGTTCACACCATATAGGAATGCAGAGGACCCTGAGGAACTCACAAAGTCCACGAGGAAAACAGATTTGGGTGATGGCCACTAACTGACATAACACTAAAATAATCAGGAAACTGGGATGTTAGTTTAAAGACAGAGGCAGATTTGAGGAATGCAATTGAGATACCAGAAACAGAACCATGGCAGCTGAACACCTAAAAGGAGCAGTAACAACACATTTGCAAGAGAATGGTGTTTCTATAAACAGTGCTGGAATAATAGATCATTTGTGAGCAGGAAGGAAGTACTCAAGGGAGAAGAAAGAAGAAAGAAGGAGAGAAAGAAAAGAAATCAGAAATGAAGGGACTGAGGGAAGAAACTCATTAGAGATAGTGTATACCTTAAAAATTGTCATAAATGAATTAGAGATAAGAATTTGATGAAAAGAATTTCTAAACTGCAAAAGGATAAAAGCTAATGCTGAATAGACAACTGAGAATCTAAGAGAACTTACTGATTTTGCAGGAGATCTGGTTTGATTCCCAGCCTCCATAGCAGGTAACTCATACCCTATAACTTCAGGGTACCTGAACTTATGTGCAGAAATGCACACAAAGGCACAAATACGTACATATTCCTTTTAAAAATCAACAAAGAAATTCTAGGTTACTTTGTCTCTAGACAGGACTCAAGGTATAACAATACGGCATCAGAAGTAAAGATAAAAAACAAGGAGATGAGTTTTACTGAAATTAAAACTTTTATTTTGTAAAATACGCTGAGAAAAAAATTGAAGCACACAGATTGTTTAAAAAATACATTTACAAAATGCATGTCTGAAAAACATGACTCCCAGCATATGTACAACCAATTAAAAATGTAGCACATGATCTGGACACTCTGTAAACAAGGGAAAAACAGAAAACAAACAAGCACATTAGAAGGTGTTTCACGTCACATAGTGCTAAAATCTTAAACGTTAAAACAGCCATGAGAATTTACACATCTGGTAGAATAATCAGAGGAACAATGCTGAGTAGATAGAAGACTCGGGAACAGTACTGTTGCAGAACTGTTATAGACAGTTTGTCATTATCTAACAAATTTAGTATGCTCTTGCCAGGTGCTACCTTCCCAGTTTAAAAATATACCCACACTAAACTGTATGCAGATATTTATAGCGGTTCTATTGAATACTGACAAAATATGGAGGTGATGAAGTCACCATTTATTTAATGGATACACGAACTAGCTCTTTTACTTTTACTATGAAAGGGGATATTATTGAGCATTAATAGTGGCATGTGCATTTAATGCATATTGCCAGGAGAAATGACCATCAGTAACAGCTGCTGCAGAAAAGCATCAGTCCTTCTATGTGCACCTGACTTAAAGTGAAACCGTGAGGTGGAAATAAGGTAAATAATCTTCAGGGAAAGGAGGGATGGAGAGATGACTGTGTGGTTCACAGTGTATTTTGAGAACAGAAAAACTGTTCTAAAACATTCTGTAATGACATGCACATTATCTGAAACCAGTTACGACAATATACCAAACACACAATTGTTTAGTGTGTAGAGGTGAGTGATCTTAATCATCTTATATGAATACTTGCTCCTTAAAGATTTATTTACTTTTTAAATGTGTGTCAGTGATTTGCCTGACACACCATGGGTATGTGTACAGAATCTGTGCACTGCTCGTGGAGGTCAGAAGACGGTGCTGGATACCCTGGAACTGGAGTTCTTCATGGTTGTGAGCTACCCTGTGGGTTCTGGAAACCAAACCCAGATCATGTGCAAGAGCAGCCAGTGTTCTTAACTGCTGACCTACGTCCTTGTCCCTGTGATGGTTTGAGGGAGAAATGCTCTTCATATGCTAAGTGATTTGAACACTTGGACCACAGCCGTTGGCATTGTATCAGTAGGTTTTGGAACCTTTCATAAGAAAAGTCTTCCAGAGGAAGTCCTTCACTGGGATGAGCTTCAATTATTGTAAAAGCTTGCTTCATTTCTAGTTGGTACTTTCTCTGCCTTCCGTAAATGGCTAAAGATGTGATCTCTCAGCTTCCTGCTCTGCCCACCTGCTGCCATCCCTCCTTAGCCATTAGGGCCATATGGACACTTAATTGTAATTGCCTGACAAAACATAAACTTCCGTAAGAAACTTGTATTCATGGCATTTGTTTTATCACAGCAACCAAAGTTCAATGCCAGATTCTTAATTATCATGTATCTATCATAAAGCTCTAAAATGTTACTATTAGTAATGCCATTGGTATGAGATTGGTAAAGGAATTTTCTATACTTTCATAACTATACTTGTATAGGAATTTACCTATATTTTCATAGCATGCTTTTGTGTACCTAAGATACCTCAAAGAATACAGTTTTATAATTTTAAATGTGTATGTTCACATACACATTTAAAGGAAAAAAGCCTTGTCATAGAAACGGGCTTTACTTTGGAATGATTTGAGGACAGGAGAGTTTATAACCCTTTCAGAAAAATATGGGACTATAACTTAACAGTTTATCTTAGAACAACATCCTCTGCAGGCCCTGGTGATGACCTCTGTGCTGGTAACCAAGGAGTTCAACAAAGGTCCATGTAAATTATTTCTGAATGTTATGCCTAATTACAATTACATAGAAACATTTAAATTAAAAAAAATTAACTCCAGCAAGGAAAATGAATATCATACAACAGATATAAAGATTTGTTTATACTGGAGAGATAGCTCAGCAGTTAAGGACACTGATTATTCTTCCAGAGGTCCTGAGTTCAATCCCCAGCAACAACCTGATGGGTCACAACCATCTGTAATGGAAGCCAATGCCTTCCTCTAGTGTGTTTGGAGGCAGCTTCAGTGTTTTCATATGAAATAAATAGATAGATAGATAGATAGATAGATAGATAGATAGATAGATAGATAGATAAATACACCAAGACCCCAGGATCCACTCCTGAGAAATATCACACAGTATATATCTAATCTATGCTTAATACTAAAATAAAGATGTATTTGTACATTCATCTCTATGAGTGCCCCTACCAGGGAGACAGAGAGGCAGTGAATACATACTGTGGCTATGTATATGGATGGCGGTCAAACATACATCAATAGGTATCTTATATTACTTTCCACTATATTATTTTTTGAAACACTGAATCTAGAAAACGCTTGATAGCCAGTGTAGCCAGTTAGTGAGCTCTTGGTTGCAAATGTGAGCCCCATCTCGTGAGTTTTATATGGGTGCTTCCTGAGGATTTGAAACAAAACTTATAGTCTCATGTTTATATGGGAAGCACTTTCCTGATTCTTCGGACTCCATAGGAACTAGTATTTTTGTTTAACAATTTCAGGATCTGAATGTAAGGAGCTATTCATCTTAGGAAAATCCTCTACAATAGGATTATATCCCTAGTCCTCTTTCAATTTTGCATTTTGAAAAACGGCTTCACAAAATTGTCAAGCTGAATTCACTCTGTACTCCATGTACAGTTGAACATGTGGCTTTGATGTTCTTCCTGCTTCAGCCTCTAGAGACCCTGGGATTGTAAGCCTGGCCTGCGAGACCTAACTCACATGGAGAACTTCTATAGTGCACTTCTTTGCCCTTAGTCTGGACTGCTATGTGGAAAGGAGAGAGGAGATCTGCAGGGAGCTGGAGGCACGGGGGGGGGGGGGGGGGGGGGGCAGGATATCCCTTGGGATGACAGATGCAGAGAAGATGGCAATGATGAGAAGGGCAAGATGACCTTTTTCTATACAGTTCTTTATGCCATGGAAAACCTTAGTTATTTAGGGAGAAAAGGGTGCCATACAAATGCAAATGGTGGACTACTAAATTAGCTTCTGCTACCATTGTCTTTTTTTTTTCCCCTTGTCTTCTGAGAGCACGATTAATGTAGGTCACATTATTGGACTGTGAAAGAAAGAAATAGAATACTACTTTCCCCTGGGTAAGAAGTACAGTATTCAGAATGAACAAAGCTGTGAGTCCATCATCCTTTACTTCCAGTCTCATATTCACGTTCTTTAAAAGAAAAAAAAAGTCACCTTTGGAGAATTGATTATTTGATTCTCTCTAGTTACACTGATGATGTGCAAAGCAAACAACATTATTTCAAACAAGCAAAGAGTTGTGCTAATAGTCAAGTACCTCAGGATTTATTCTATTGTCCTGACCATCTTCAATATTGAAACTCCATGGTCAAGGTCTCTTTATTTTTAATCTTGAAAGCATTTAAAAACTCATGCAGGATGAACAATATACACAATAGGCTCCATGACAATTGTCCTGTCATGTGTAGCTTTATTACTTGATATATTGCAAAGGGGATTGGATCCCCAAGCCTAAAAAGCCTCTATTACTAATATTTGGTTGCTTAGTTATTTTGCGTACCAATCCCTTTGGATCAAATTTACATAATAATGGAGTGGGTTCTGGTCTGCCTTTGCTAATTGAGTCTTCATTGGACCATGAGAGGGCAGTATTTTCCTAGCTTGCTTAGAGTCAGGCCACCTCTTTACAGGTTAGGGAATTTATTCTAATCCAGTTTTCCTGTTACCTCTAAACTGAGAGATGTAATATTTCCTGTATTCCTTTATACATCCCCCGAAATATTTATGAAGCACATACTAGTCTCAGGAATTGTGGGTCTGAAGATGATCTTCAGCAAACGAAGTAGACTAGTCTCTTGCCCTTGTTCATTTCACAAATATAACACTGATTTAAAACTGTCTTTGTAATTACAAACTGTAACAGTCTACCCAGAAAAAATGGAATCATTGTCTAATGAGTAAAATTTAGATTTTATTCTAGTTTTGTCACTAGTAACACTCTGTATCAAAGAAAAGAACATGTGAATTTTTTTTCTTTAAAATTGCTTGTAAATATGAATGAAGTCAAGAAAAAAATCTTTGAGAGTAAGTGTGACATTCCCATAGGAGACATTGAATTTTTATTAAAAACACAAACAATACCAATCTTGAATATTAAAAAGTGAACAGGAATCAAAGTAGGACAGATGATCCGAATTTGACCAGGATTTCTTATTTAATTGTAGCAAGGACTTATTTAGGAAGATTCTCTTTTCATAGAATTTTGGGTAAAGTAGAGAGAGAATAGATTCTACAGAAACTGCATTCTGGGTAAATGTAACAGCAAAGAAAATTAGGCATTGGAGTTAGATTGAACTCTTTGTGTTAGCACAATAATTTGAAGGTAAGTGTTGTTTAAAAGAAAGCTAAGTTCACACCAAGCTGGGACGAGATGAATTTAACCTGGCCAGCAGAAGGTAAGAGGTCTTCAGTTTCATGCTCCACTTTTTTTAAAATTCATTCCTTTTTTTTTATTAGATATTTTCTTTATTTACATGTCATATGATTTCTCCTTTCCTAGTTTCCCCTCCAAAAAAAAAAAAAAAAAAAACCTCTGTTGCCTCCCCTTCCCCTGCTTGCCACTCCACCCTCTCCCACTTATTATTCCAACTTTTATAAAATGATGATCCACATTTATCTCCTCCATATAAACAAAACTTTCCCATCTCCCCATGTGATACAGCAGCGAAAGCCAACAAGTCAGCACCCAGGGATTGTACATTAATTAGATGGGGAGGCAGTGAAAGAAAAGACAAAGTACTTTTTTAAATTTGAAGAGCTGTCTATCAAAACCGAGGGGCATAGGATTTGCTGGGAGAAGCAGACGTCCTTATTCACAAGGCACTACTAACTGCATGCTGCTTCCCTGAAATGAGTCTTTCCAGCAGCCTTAGCTAGCCCTCAACCCGTTATTTTCCAGACTATTCTTCCACATGTTTCCTTCTCAGACTGACATGACCCTTTTCCTATTCCTCAACCTTATTGGTAAGTGTTCCTATACATTTTGAGAAATCTAGAAATAAGCAGTAAATAAAATCTCATACTTTGTCTACAAGCAAAATTAGCTATTCACGTGGTCTCCTGTTGTATTTTTGTGATTTGTGTTCAATATCAGTAGAAGAAATGTCACTGAGCCAATAACAAACATTCCCTACTTATTTTCTACTGCATTTCTATATTGGTAACTTCAAATTTTTCTTAAATATTTACCTCATTGTCCTGCAATTTCATCTTTGCCCTATTATAGAAATTATTAATGAGTATATGTGTGAACATTCTCTATTATTTTCTTCATGGAAAAAATATTCCTTGACCATATATATTCTATTTGATGCTACCCAATGACTTTGAAGAAGCTTGTCACAAAGCCTTCTGAAACAGTAATGTGATGTCATTGTTGACTTATCACAATACTTATGGACCATTCCAATATGATTTTTGTTATGACCACTTAACCAAACACTTGTCAAAGTTATCAGAAGTCTCCAAACCTCTTTGCCTTACACTGATATACTCTCTCTCCATTCTTTTAAAGATGTTAGTACTCAATTATTTTAAGTACTAATCCTCTTTCCATCTTTTGTTTAGCCAGAGTGTCTTAGTTTATTTTATCTCACTGTTGACTTATTTTAAATTACTCTTTTTGGGTACTCTGATGTTCTAACTTGTGGCAGCTCTGACATCTTTACACTTGTCCCTGGCCCCTTCTTTCTTTGTTACCTGAGAACATAGCAGCGACTCATTACTTGAGATGACCTTGCAGTCCTTCTAGATTCTGAGTGCAATAGCATCTCATTTTGCTCAAGGTCCAGAGAAATATTCTCAGCCTCAACCAAAATATCTCCATAAATGTACAGCAGATATAGCACAGTGAACTTATCTACATTGTTTATACTAATGTTTATAGTAAGCTGTGACTCGTGAGATGAATCATATCTATACGTTTGTCAGAAACAAATAAGTTAACTTCTCCAACTACAGGGAAGAAAGACGTTCAGAGACATAAAGAGCCTCAATCATACATGCCTCAATCATACTTGCCTCAAATCACTAGGTGAGCAAGCAGCAAGTTCTTAAGGGAGGAGGTTGATACCAATGAGACAAGAGCTGTTAAAATCTGGAGGATTCACAGAGAGGGAGGGAGGGAAGGGGAGGGAGGGAGCAAAGGAGAAGAGGGAAAAGGAAGGGAGAGGGGAGGAGGAAGGGGAGAGGGAGAAGGAGGAGGAGGACAGAGGACAGAGGGGAAAGAGACAGAGAGAGAGAGAGAGAGAGAGAGAGAGAGAGAGAGAGAGAGAGAGAGAGAGAGAGAGAGAGAGAGAGACTAATTGAAACACCATGGAAAACTGATCCAGCTCCCATAAATAGCCACTTATGCATAACTCTGACTCTCACAAGTTTTCACAGAAGACATGATTGCCAGGCTAAGAGACTCCTTCAACACTGTATCAAAACAAGAAAAACAGAAAGCAGAACGAAAGTCACCGCTACCACAACAGAAAACCTTGTAGTTTTTTTCCTGGTAACGTTGAGAAAGGGATGTGTTCTGTCCTTCTTCCTTCTTACAGTTAGTCACTCTCTGGAATCATGCTATCTCGGTTTACCAATTGATGATGTAAGGACCAGAAAGGGTGAATCATTAAACAAAGTAATGCAATTAGCAGACTTATAGATGTGATTTTTTTAAAGGGTTTTGAAATACAGTGTCTAGTATCAGGAAAACTATTGTTTTTGCTGATTGTTTTCGGTTTTAGTGGAAGAATGAACATGCATTGAACAACAGTTTTCTTTTTTTTTCCCCTCTCATGTTCTAAAATGCAGAGTTGATCTTCAGAAGAAATTTTCAGTATATAATGAAGAATTTTCATAGGACAGTAGAAGAGAATATATTGGAACACAAGTCTCCTATTGTAATATAGAGGGCTTATGGGTATATTGAATGCACAATTGCAGACAGAGTCACATGCAATCCATGAGAAACAGTCAATTGTTAATTATAATACCTCATATTACCAAGAAGGAATTCTGTTGTTATTTTTCCATAAAGAGTAACATACAGGATATGTGTCAGAGTTCAAACAATGAGAGTAGAATGATTAGCGTCAAAGATAACAGCTTTGAGTCAATATATCCCCAAATCACATTCTTAATATTATAGCAATGTAATTGAACAACCAAGTATTGTGCATTATGACTCCATTCTTTTAAAAAGGCACTATTAAAAAGAATATACTTGTATTCATAATATATCTTCCATAAATTTCAGAATTTTATAGGTTTTCTCATCTGGAAGATAATGTTTATCTGAACACCCTGAAGGGAAGAAAAACTAATAGTATTTTGAAAATGACTTTACACTATCTTTGAATCATAATTCTTTTATTACATTGAAGGATAAAAGTAAATTGTATCTTCATTTATTCATCATCTAATATTAATTTAATTACTACTATGTTTGGGGTATAATAACAACACTTTGGGGATTACTAAACTAAATGAGCCTTATTTCTAGTTTGTGAAGACATTTAAAATATGATCAGTGAAGTCAAGTGAAAAATTACAGATATGAGAGAAAATGCATTTATATGGTTTCTTTATATTACAACATATCATGGCTGATACAATTTCCTGCTGATAAAGATGCATTCTAAGACTTCTCCATCTTCCTTTTGTCCCTGGGAGGCTGGACTTTGTAGAATCATCAACTCTGATGACTAGCTGGAAATAGGAAGGCAGGAGACAATGATAGTCTATATATTTCCCCCCTAGGCTACATTTGTTTTGTTGTCTCTACATACTGGCAATGGTATGGCTTATCCAGTAAAAGTCTGCATACCCTGCATTTCTCAGAGTATAAGAATAACACACTAAGTGTAGTGTTAAGGTAGTGCAGAATGCCCAACACCCTTTGACTAATGTTACCTAAAAGTGGATTACATAGAGACACATTAGAAGGTGACCTTAGTGGCTAAAGCCTGCTACTGTGAGTGGTCAGGGATTTACAGCGGGCTTCAGTGGACCAACCATTCAGGGCCAGTGTGAGATTGAGTGGAATGATATCTGGAAATTGTCTTCACTGACTTACACAGTCACAAGATACATTTGCATGGAGAAATTTATTGCATAAAAAAAAAATGTCAGAAAAACGAAAGTCTGGATCCAACACAGAAGCAAGGATTATTCTCTAAGAGGTTGTGCTTCTTAAAGACTAGATACTGGGGATTCTCCTAGAAGTTCTTTTATTGTTGAGAATAGTTGTTGCTATCCTGAGTTTTTTGTTATTCCAGATGAATTTGGAAATTGCTCTTTCTAACTCTATGTGAATTGAGTTGGGATTTTGATGGGGATTGCAGTGAATTAGTAGATTGCTTTCGGCAATATGACCATTTTTCCTATATTAATCCTGCCAACCCAGGAACATGGGAGATCTTTCCATCTTCAGAGATCTTTTTTGATTTCTTTCTTCAGAGATTTGAAGTTCTTGTCAAACAGATCTTTTACTTGCTTAGTTAGAGTCACACCAAGGTATTTTATATTATTTGTAACTATTGTGAAGGGTGTTGTTTCCCTAATTTCTTTCTCTGCCTGTTTATCCTTTGAGTAGAGGAAGGCTACTGATTTGCTTAAGTTAATTTTATATCCAGCCACTGTGCTGAAGTTGTTTATCAGGTTTAGGAGTTCTCTGGTAGAATTACTTTTGGGTCACTTAAGTATTCTATCATATCATCTGCAAATAGTGATATTTTGACATCTTCCTTTTCAATTTGTATCCCTTTGATCTCCTTTTGTTTTCTAATTGCTCTGGCTAGGACTTCCAGTACTATATTGAACCAGTAGGAAAAGAGCTGGAAGCATTGTCTAGACCCTGATTTTAGTGGGATTGCTTCAAGTTTCTCTCCATTTAGTTTGCTGATGGTTAATGGTTTGCTGTATATCGATTTTATTATGTTTAGGTATGGGCCTTGAATTCCTGATCTTTCTAACACTTTTATCAGGAAGGGATGATGGATTTTGTCAAAAGATTTATCAGCCCTCATGCTATACTACAGAGCAATCGTGATAAAAACGCAGGGTATTGGTACAGTGAGAGGCAGGTAGATCAATGGAATAGAATTGAGGACCCAGAAATGAACCCACATGCCTATAGCCACTTGATCTTTGACAAAGGAACTAAAACTATCCAGTGTAAAAAAGACAGCATTTTCAACAAATGGTGCTGGTTCAACTGTTGGTTATCATGGAGAAGAAAAATCAATCCATTCTTATCTCCTTGTACAAAGCTCAAGTCCAAGTGGATCAGGACCTCCACATAAAACCAGATATACTGAAACTAACAGAAAACAAAGTAGGGAAGAGCCTCAAGCACATGGGCACAGGGGAAAGTTTCCTGAACAGAACACAAATAGCTTAAGCTCTAAGATCAAGAAATGACAAGTGGGACCTCATAAAATTGCAAAGCTGCTGTAAGGCAAAGGACACTGTCAATAAGACAAAATGGCAACCAACAGTTAGGAAAAGATCTTTACCAACCCTACATCTGATAGAGGGCTTATATCCAATATATACAAAGAAATCATGAACTTAGATTCCAGAGAACCAAATAACCCTATTAAAAATGGGTTACAGAACTAAACAAAGAATTCTCAACTGAGTAATACTGAATGGTTAAGAAGCACCTAAAGAAATGTTCAACATCCTTAGTCATCAGGGAAATACAAATCAAAACAACCCTGAGATTCCACCTCACACCAGTCAAAATGGCTAAGATCAAAAACTCAGGTGACAGCAGATGCTGGAAAGGATATGGAGCAAGAAGAACACTCCTCCATTGCTGGTGGGATTGCAAGCTGGTACAACGACTCTGGAAATCAGTTTGGTGATTCCTCCAGAAATTGGACATAGTACTCCCAGAGGACCCAGATATACCACTCCCAGGCATATACCAGGAAGATGCTCCAACATGTAATAAGGGCACATGTTCCACTATTTTCATAGCAGCCTTATTTATAATAGCCAGGAGCTGGAAAAAACAAAAAACAAAAAACAGATGTCCCTCAACAGAGGGATACAGAAAATGTGGTATGTTTACACAATGTAATACTACTCAGCTATTAAAAACATGACTTCATGAAATTCTCAGGCAAATGGCTGGAACTAGAAAATATCAGCCTGAGTGAGGTATCCCAATCACAAAAGAATACACATGGTCTTCACTCACTGATAAGTGGATATTAGTCCAGAAGCTCAGAGTACCCAAGATACAATTCAGAGACCACATAAAACTCAAGAAGAAGGGAGATGAATGTGTGGATACTTTGGTCCTACTTAAAAGGGGGATCAAATCACCTGTGGGAAGAGATACAGAGACAAAGTGTGGAGCAGAAACTAAAGAAAAGGGCATCCAGAGACTGTTCCACCAGGGGATCCATCCCATATACAATTACCAAACCCAGACACTATTGTGGATGCCAACAAGTGCTTGCTGACAGGAGCCTGATATAGCTGTCTCCTGAGAGTCTCTACCAGTGCCTGACAAATACAGAAGTGGATGTTCACAGTCATCCATTGGACTGATCACAGAGTCCCCAATGGAGGAGATAGAGAAAGAACCCAAGGAGCTGAAGGGGTTTGCAGCTCCATAGGAAGAACAACAATATGAAACAACCAGTACCCCCAGAGCTCCCAGGGACTAAACCACCAACCAAAGAATACACATGGAGGGACCCATATTTCTAGCTCCATATGTAGTAGAGGATGGCCTTGTGGGACATCAATGAGAGAGCCCACTAGTCCTGTGAAGGCTTGATGACCCATAATAGAGAAATGCCAGGATGGGGAAGTGGGAGTGGGTGGGTTAGTGAGCAGGGAGAGGTGGGATGTGATAGGAGGTGTTTTGGAGGGCAAATCAGGAAAGGAGATAACATTTGAAATGTAAGTAAAGAAAAAGGACTAGATATTGGAATCTTGAGTAAGACACTGATCCTATTGAGTTCTGTGGTAGTAAATAATGGAGGGAGTGGGGAAAATGGTAGACAAAGTCTTACAAAAAAAAAATTCAGTACAGTTTAAAGAGGAAAGCAAGCCAAGCCCAGTGTCAGGTGTAATATTGAGAAGAGAAAGAATAGAATAAGAAACAGTTTTATTTATAAGTCTATAGTTATACTAATTCTGGATATACCCAAAATATACTCTATCATACTGTAAGCACACTTGCTCAAGTTTGTTCGTAGCAACTTTATTTGTAATAGCCAGAAACTGGAAATAACCCAGATGTCCTGCAACTGAAGAATAAAAAAAGTATGGTACATTTATACCACTTGAATTAATACTCAGTTATCAAAAACTAGGATATCATGAAGTTTGCAGTCAATAGATGGAACTAGAAAATACTATCCTAAATTTGGTCACCCAGAAAAGACACACATGGTATGTACCTACTTATAAGTGGATATTAGCCATAAAGTACCAAATAACCATACTTCAATCTACAGACTCAAAGAAGATAAATAACAATGAGGGCCTAAGGGAAGATGCTTGAGTCTCCCTTAGGAGGGAAAATAAAATAAAAATCAAATTGGATGGAGAGCAGGAACTGAGTAGGACATGGGATGGGTAGGGGAATAGAGATGAGATGAGGTGTGAAGGGAGTGTCTATAGAAAGTGAAAGTACTGGGCTAGTGAAGGGAAATCAGAGCAAGGGGCATCTCTGGGACACACGATGAAGGTCTTGGTCAGGGGAGACTTCTGGATGTCTATGGGGGTGACCCTAACTGAGAATCCTAGCAGTCTGGGAGATGGAGCGTAAAGCGGCTATTTCATGTTGCCAGTAAGGACTTACAGTAGAGCGAGAGAGAACCCCCCACAAAACTTTAGACCTCAAATTTTCCCTACCTACAAGATGTGCTGAGATAACGAGGGAGCAACGATTGAGGGAATAGCTCACTAATGAAGGGTCCAACTTGAGATTCAACCCATTAGAGAAAGCCAATCTCTGGCACTATTAATGATACTCCTGCTATGCTTGTAGACAGGAGCCTAGCATAATTGTCTTCTGAGAGGCTTCCTCCAGGTAGAAACAGATGCAGAGACTCATACCCAAATGTTGGGCACAGTTCAGAGAGTCTTGTGGAAGAGTCAGAGGAAGGACTGTGAGAGTGAGAGAGGTCAAGGACACCTAAAGTAGACCTACATAGCCAAGTAACCTGGGCCCATGGTGACTCAGAGAGAATGAACCTCCAAAGAGCATGCGTAGTCTGGACATATGTAGCAGATGAGCATTTTTGTCTTCACGTTCTTCCCCTAACAAGTGAAGTGGGGCATTTTTGTGACTCGGACTCTGTTGTCTGCCATTGGATTCCTTTCCCCTAGCCGGGCTGCCTTGTCTGGCCTCAGTGGGAGACTGTGCACTTGACTAATGTGACTTGATGTGCCAGTTTGGGTTGACACCTGGGGTAGTGTCGTACCTTTATCTGGAAAAAAAGATGGGGAATAAAGTAAGGGGATGAGAAGGGGAGACTGGGAGGGGGGAAGGAGGGGGAAGCAATCAGGATGTAAAGTAAATAAATGAATAAATTAATGAAAGGAAAAGTCCATAGTGTTCTTCAACAGTATGTCCTCCATGAAGCTTGCTTGCCTGTTTTTTTTTTTGTTGTTGTTCTTTGGTTTTTATTTTTAGCAAAAGTGTAAGTGGAAAATGGGTATGTGTGGGTATAATAAAAGTAAGATTCAGTCCCTTCTCCAACTCTTGTATCGGAGACCCTGCACTCTGGGTGGTGGAAACACCCTCATAGAGGAAGGGGGAAGGTGGGTGGGATAGGAGGTTTCCAAAGGGGATGCCAGGACAGGGGAAAACATTTGAAATATAAGTAAAGAAAGCATCCAATTTAAAAAAAAAAAAAGGTAAGATTCACTCATGCGTGGCAAAGATTTAAGATGCTTCATAAAAGACACTTTAGTCCCCAAACTTGAAATCAGCTTTTATGTAACTAACCAAATGTTTCAGACAGAAACTTTAAATGAGTTAAGTTTAATTTTGGCCCATAGTTTAAAAAAATTCATAGATTCATAATCATTTGGCCCCAGGTAATTGGTGGGGAAGAGCATCATGGTAGCAGAAGCATATGGCAGGGGAGGTTCTTACCTTATGGCAGTTAGGCAGCAGAGGTCCTAAAAGGAAAAACAAGGGGGAGGTGGATATCTCCATAAACTCACACTTGGAGACTCACATCTGCGAGTTAGATCTCACTTCCTAAAGTTCTATAACATTCCCCAAAAGTGTCACTCAATCGAGGACCACAAAGTCAATACAGTGAGCCTGTGGAGGATGTTTCGAAAGAACCTCTAGTCACAAGTAAGATATGAAGAAAGGAAACTCCATGCCCTTGACAATGAGGTAAACTCAGGTGCCTGGATCTCACTCACTGACAGGCATGTGTTTGAAGAATGGACTTTTACTTTTATGTTATTCTTTAGGGCAGGAATGTAAAAGCCCTTCAGCATGGGTGAGTTAGCAAAGTCCCAACAAGTAAATCAATGGATATGACAAAGTACCCTCTTTGTAAGAGGGACTGTGGCTCATGTTTGGTATGATGTCTTTGCCCTTCAGCCTCATATTCCAACAGTGCAGTGACTAACATATTACTACCTCGGGAGCCATGCATCTCTTTTTAAGACATGGGGAATATTCTAACAAAGAATTAATGTGAAATGACTGAGTCTGTAATAAATCATGCAATGTGCAAATAGACTGCCTCACTTCTAAACAGGGGCAAACATTCTCAAATTGAGAACTAATGACAGCCATTAACAAATTACATATGACATACATTATGAATTTAATCCTCCTTATGAAATACTTTTCAGCATTCATTGAGCTGAGGAAACTACTGTATTTTAGATGCTTACCTTCCTTTTAGAGAGCAACTTTCTTTCTTTCTCTTTTATTAGTGACTACCATTGTCCATCTCTCAATGGTCCCTTCTTGTCTAAGAGATTTTGTACTAATTGCAGAGGATTCACTTTTTGTTCAACATTATGCCTCTTGCTCTGAGCAGTTTTTAACATTCTTCAGTACAGATTCTTCAAAAATGTTTTCATAACTACAGATATTCTGCATTTGCACGTTTATGTAAATAACTTTAAAGTACTAGGTTGACTGTATTTAGTATTTATTGTATAGTTTTTTCAAGCATTTCATCTGAACACACCTGCTGTTTCTAGTCTATATTCAATTTTGTGCTTCACAACACAAGTTGTGAGATCTAAAGCATATTGTCTTGTAACTGGAAGCCTTGGATTATATTTATATATATATATATATATATATATATATATGTGTATATATACACACATACATATATACTAGAATACTAATTGTGTTTAATGATATATTAAAAATCATGTGACAATGGACTAAAACATATAAAATTGTAGCATAATCTATGGGAAAATAATCAAATTTAAGTTTTCATACTGTCATAAATAAATATACTAGTATATATATAGAAAAAATTAAAATATATTTTATTATTTGACATTTTGTTTTATTTAACTTGATTAACTTTTTAGATATTTTACACTATTTGAGATTGATTTCATGAAGCCATGAATGCTAGGTGTCTTAGGGTATTATTGCTGTGAAGAGTCACCATGACAATTGTAACTCTTTAAAACAAAGAAAAAACCCATTTAGTTGGGGCTGGCTTGCAGTTTCGAGGTTAGTCCACTATCATCATCCTGGGAAACATGGGAGCACACAGGTAGACATAGTGCTGGAGAAGTAGCTGACAGTTCTACATCTGGATCCACAATCATTAGGAAGTTAATGTTATACTAGACCTGGTTTGAGCATGTGAAACTTCAAAGCCTGCCCCCTTTTAATGTACTTCCTCCAACAAGGCCATATTTACTCCAAGGCCACAGTTCATAATGGTGCCACTCCCTATAGAACCACGGGAGCCATTTCATTCCAACCTATACACTAGACAATCATGAAGCCATCTCCCCTGCTTATGTTTGATATTTTCATGTTAATTACACCTTATACCTAGCCTATAGAAAAATATCAATAAAAATTATGTTACACAGTAAATACATGCCACCCATACATGGTAAAAAAAAAAGCCATTTAAATTCTTGATTTGTAAAACAGCTTAGAATATCTTTATAGATAATACGCATTGTACATCCATGCCCTTGTGTGGTGAGTATAATTTTAAATCCTTTGCTTATGTTCTTTGCACAATAAGCTGTGTGACAGGAGACATGATTTTTATACCACTTTTACAATTTTAGAAGTTGAAATACAAATCAATAAAGCCACTAGACCAAAGCAATGGAGCTGTGAGCTATTGTGAAATAAAACTGCCTTTTCAATCATAGCATGTTGGCTTCCAAACACGTACACTTAACAATGGGAATAGAGGTAATCTTTAAAATAATATTTAAGTACATGCCAGTTCTTTCACAAGCTATAAAGCAGAATGCACTTTATTTTTCTGAGATGCCCACACTGCCTTACCTCTTTTGTGTGTTCTTACCTTCCCATGTATAAACTGCTTGGTATGGCCAGAATTTAACTATTTCTTGTATTGAGATAAATCATTAACATGTACATATTAGCCAAACTTCCTCAAAAATACTTTGCTGAAAAATAACAAACCAATGATTGTCCTTAGAATTTAAGTGCTGTGTTTATTAAACTAAACATTGTTTAGCTTAGAAAATACAGTTTTCAACTGGAGACATAGCTCACTGTTTCAGGATCATCACCAGCAGCATCTTCACAACTTGTTCAGTCTCACCTGAAAAGGATCAATATGGACTTTTGGTAACTTGCTTCCTGATTAATGAAATGGTTTGCTTAACTTCAAAATAGACTTAAGTGTTTAAAATTTAGCATAATGTAATTCACAAGAATAACTCTTTCTTGAAGTTGGGTGTCCTTTGTTTTTCATATTTATTAGTAATGATCAACTGTACAAACTGATCTGCTTCATAGTGAGATTTTATACATATAAATAACATTCTTTGATCATCTTCAATATCCTACTGTCATCCTGCCATCCCTCTTCTGTTCCCCTTCACCTACCCCAAATTCTCTACTTTCATGTATTATCACTATTGTCTTCTCCTCTTTCTTACTTTAGTTATTAGTTACATGTATACATACATATAAGTATATAAATGCAACTTACTGAGCTCTTTTAGTATGTGTGTGTGTGTGTGTGTGTGTGTGTGTGTGTGTGTGTGT
>JADRCD010062497.1:0-11430 GCA_019843815.1 Montemys delectorum | reverse complement strand
AGACAGACAGACAGACAGAGGCAGAGTAAGACACAGAGAGAGAGAGAGAGAGAGAGATAGAGAGAGACAGAGAGAGACAGAAATAGAGACAGAGACAGAGAGACCATATCAGAAAAAAAAGGAAGGAAGAAAAAGCAGCTGCAATGTGTCCTAATTTGGAGAACCCGGCCACATTGCCATGGCAACTCTGAATCGCCACAAGGCAGCCAGGCATGGCTTTAAACATTGAGTTAAATATGAAGAAGAAAGAAACGGATGTAGGGGACTTTAAAAAAATCAGAAAGAAAGGTCTATAGCCTGCAGAGGTCCAGAAAGAGATGCTGTCCAGGCCTGGCTGGATTTCAAGAGAGATTTCAACAGTAGAGCTAAGGGTTCCATTCTGGATCTTCCTTCTCTGATCTGGGCAGGCTGGAGGCTGGGTATGTATATATAGTTAACCTGTACCTTAAGAAAAGTTCCCCTAAAGGCGGTTGGATGCTAACCTAGGTGTTCTCCAGACATCTGGGTGACCCTCAGAACCACAGCCCAAAGTCAAACCTGTACATCCCTCAGAGCCCTGTTCTGTGAGCCACAGGACGCCGTAGTCTCCTAAGGGGAAAGGGTACTGAGACCACAGAGGGCTAAGCGAGGCAGTGGTGTGGCTGCACCTGTAACCCGTACGCAGCACACTGGCTGGGAGCTCTGGGTTATGAGGGGAGGGTATATTTCACTTGTATAAAACAAGAAATGAAAAGCCACCTGGAAACCACGCCTCCACGAGCCTCACCGTGTGGGATGCTTTCAGATGTGGGCAGTGGTAACACCAATTTGGGAAATAGTTTTCAAAGTGGCTGTGGATCTTTGGAAAATATGAATTAGCATATAAAACTGTTCTCCCATCTGGAACATTAATTACTCAAATTACACTCTTAATGTTCAACATGTTTTACCTGGCAAAAAGGCCCTCAACCTCCTTGCCTACCACAGTCCTTTTGATCTTCTGCTGTTAACAATGAAAGTTTGTCTTTCCTTACCTACCCCATCATCTTCTCTTACTCCTCTGGTGGGGCCCAGGATCTCCTGTGGGAGCTGAGGGAGCCATGAGACTCTGCCATGTAGAATCAAGCCAGACCATGAGGACAGCAGTGAGCTGGTCCATGCCACATAGCCACACGGATGTCAAAGAAGGGATATGTCACAGGTATCCAGGCAACTGAACAAGCTCTCACATGACACTGGGGTGGAGAGTCCGTTTTCCTTGTATCTGAACACTAGTAATGAGCCCAGAAAAGTCCTGCTTTTCCCCAGGTCATGCTCATTACCTCACTTCTTGTACATCAACTTCCGTTATATCCTTTGCTCTATCTGTATCCTCAGCTGCTGTAGCCACCAGCCTACTTGTTCTTCTCTGCTCTACATGAGCATCCACTGAGCATCCACCCCACCAACGCTACCCAGAAGCCTGCCATGTCTCTCTCATGGCCAAGACCCACGGCAAATGGCATAGAATGCATGGGAAGCTTTCCTAGGTCCTATACTAAATGAAACCAGGCCTTCCTCACAGTGAGTCCCCTTTTCTGAGCCTGTCCCTGCCACCTAGGACAGGCCTTTTATTAAGTCGTATCCCCAACCCTTCACTTCTTCCATCCTCCAATCAGCTCTCCTTCTCATGAACACTGAGAATGTTGAATGAACCATCTATTGTGTGGGGCCTAGGGCTCCCATCTTGCCAAGCACTGTGCTAGGCACTCAGGCATTTGTTTCACTGGCAAGATTGGCATTATCCATCTGACTGAACAGTGCAGAACCCACAGCTCTCAAAGGTTATGTAATTTCCTAAGTCGAAACTGGTAGAAGCCACCAAATCCAATTTGATGCTCAAATTCACTGCTTTTACTCTCTACCCTCTTCTCAGTGGGACCTCAAAATGCCCCACAGAAGCATGGTGTTGGCAGAGTGGCCAGAAGGTGACAATTCCAGGGAGTGCTACAGACCTCTGCAAAGCCCAGCTAGTGTCTGCATGGAGCGTGCATATTTATTTGTGGGCCACTCCTGTGGTGGGGAGCTAGTGGATAGAAATCAGGAAACTAGTTAATGGTTTCCATCTCCAGCCTCTCCTGGAGCTACTGCGGCCCATTTGATGTAATAAACAGGGTCAAACTTTTGGTTAAGAGAAAATAACATGCTATGTATTCCTTAATGTAATACTGGTCATCTCTAGGTAAGTTTCTGAGTCAACCAGAGATGTGGTAATCCAGGAGGGCCAACTAAGAGGAAAGGGGAAACTATTTTATTTTCACTAAAATTAAATGAGCAAATATCTCCATAGCAGAGGGACACATTAGAAAAACTGGACAGATGAATGCTTCGGTAAGAAAAGTAGCAAAGCAGCGACAAAGCCATACAAGCCCCCATGATCAGCGCTGGGGGCAGAAGCAGACGGGTCTCTGTGAGTTCAAGGCCAGCCTGGTCTATATGGTAAGTTCCAGGCCAGCCAGGGCTATATAGCAAAGCTTTGACTCTAAAGCTATGAACACAACCAGAGAGACTCCAAAGCACCTATGGAGAAGTAGGTAGTGATAAATGTATTTACCCTTCTGACTGACTGCCGAGGCTCCCATGGCTGCCTCATTCACTATGGAGAGAACTTCTAGTTGAATATCCCCATTTCTGAACAATCTTCCAGCTGCATTGGATTCCTACTCTGGCACTGTTTTTCTCACCAAGATCCAATCTTCCTTCCTCATTTCCACAGTTTTTCTTTCTGTTCCTCTGTTGAATTACCCTGCACTTTAGGAATAATAGAATTATCTTGCATTGTTTCTGCACATTACTTAAATGGCTTCTTATGATTATAGTGCCAACGTTTTGGCCTCAGCCTCCTGCTGCCTGTCTCTTCTCCAACCCCCCCCCCCATCATATCCTCTTTCTCTCCCATCACCCCTTCAAGGACTAACAGGGTCACACCTAGCCCACTGGTCGGTTGTCACTGATGATCAGGTATGACACAAAAGAACTTGTAACATGGCCTTGAAGGTATGGAGCAGAGAAGGCAGAGTGAGGGGAGCAGTTGGAGAAGGCAGATATCCTGCTCAAAAGATAAGACTCATTGAAGGTAGCCATGCAGATGGATCTGAAGACTCCTGCCCCACTATAGACACACTAGGGCATGGAGCCTGTCTCCCTCTCTGCTCAATACTATCCCAAGCACTCCATCGAGTGGAGGCCTCATACTCATAGATAATCTGGTCCACTGGGAAAAGTCCTTATCTGGGAGCAAATAAAATCACAAGTCCCTTAGCAAGATACCCAATGTCTGGTCCACATTTTGTCATTTACTCTGCCAATGCTTAACCACGAGGTGCCACCAAAGATGCTCCTGTGTCTCGTACTTATTGATCACACTCCAGTTAAGCTGGCCCTGGCACAGGAAGCATGCCTGTGGACAGCAGTGAATGAAGCCACAGTGGTCTCTGTTGCAGCATGGCCTGCTGGTTTTCCATCATCCGAAATGAGTTACACGGTGTGCATAGAACAGAGTCCTGGAGCCCAGGAGTGGCTTTAGTGACTCACTTCCACAAGGGGCAATGTGTGGACTAGAGTCTTTCCAATGAAGGAAATTTAGAAGGGGTCCAATCAGATTAAACACATCCAAATACACAATCAGCGTGGTGAAAATCTTTGAATCATTTCAATTCCTCCTAACCAGAGTTGCACTCATACCTAAATGCTTACACAATGCTGAGAGAACAAAGCCTCTCACAGACCTCATTTTAATCATGATATCATCCAGTATCATCTTATGGACAGAGAAAATTTGGCTCAGAAAAGTCCAGGGACTTGGCCAAAGCTTTGCAGCCAACAGGAGGCACAGCCAAAGTGAGGAGCCAGGTGTCAGGGAATGGTCTTCTGATTTCACCTCAGATTTGTGCCACAGTGGTACACAATCCTCAGAGAAATGAGGACAAATACAAGAAAAGCCCCCAAAGAACCAAGAATAATTCACGTATTAAAACAATTCTATACCGCCTATTTGATATTGAAAGTTTACCTTTAGTAACTAATAACCTGTCACCTATTTTAATAGATCAATACAGTCAAATGAAATACACATCACATAAAGAAAAGGGTCATAAGCCCTCCACGTCTCTCTGAAGAGCAACTGGTAAACTGCTGGGGAAGGGGGTATCATTTTCTTCAGTGATGTAGCCCCTGGTAAGTTCTTTGTACTCTAGTAAATAACTCTATAGCCATGCTCGGGCAAGCAACACTAAGGATGGATCCAGATAAGAGAGGGCAAGAGATGGTGAATGTTATCAAAATGTATTATACATGTGTAGGAAATTGCCAAAAAATACATTTTAAAACAAAAATCACAGAAAATCTGCATCCGTATATTTTATCCATGTTTTTCTAAGAACCATAGTATAGATTGATGCTTGAATATTTCAGAAGAAAACGTAATGTTTCTCCCCCACATAGCTGGGGGAAAATTGCGCAGATCGTCTAATGAAAGACCAGAGCACTTGTATCTCAAGCAGGAGGGCAGGCTTCTCCTCCTCCCCATGAAGAAATTATGCATGCCACCACAGGCAGGTTGCCTTACTCTATTTCATTCTGTTCCTCTCAGTTCTGCCCCACTGCACCCTCTCTATCACCAGGGCCAGGCTCATTCCCTCTGCTACCTCTTCATTTGATCTAAACTGAAGCTTCTCACAGACAGACAGCTGGAAAACAATTCAAGGTCAGCTTGTGGGAAGACAAGACAGCAGAGTAAGGCAGGTAAACTTCCAGAGCCGAGAGCAGAGCCTTGGATGCTTTCACAGTGCTAGGAAGTAACAAAGAATGGCCTGTAAGTGCAGGGAGACTCTTGTGATTGGAAACCAAAGACACCTACTTAAATCCTGACAGCCATTCAATGTGTCTCAACCTCACCATCACGTCTATAAAAATGGGGTATACTTCCTTCATAAGAGTATAAGAAAACCAAGCAGTTTCATTGATGCAGTTCAATTAGCAGAATATAAATAAGTAACATAATCCTTGAAATACAGTATAAAGTATGCAGTAATTTTCAATGTAGACAACTTACCACCTATTATTACATGCAAAATATACTAAATATTTCTTCACTGATTTTTTTTAGATTCATATAGTCAATTCTTTATTTTTTCCTTGTTAGTCTGTCTTTTTTAATTAGATATTTTCTTTATTTACATGTCATATGATATCTCCTTTCCCAGTTTACTGATTTATTTTTTTAAGGACACTAAATAGCTGCTTTAAAATACAACTTCTGTAGGGCTTTTGTCTTCTCTGAGTTTTGAATGGTTTGCCCTGCTATTTTTTTATATATCTATTTCTTAAAAGTCAATGTAAGAGAAACTCTTTCAGTTTGATTCTCTAGAGGCCAGAAGCAAGAAGAAGAAAAAATATTCCTCGCTCTGGGTATGAATAATGCCCTATATTCATACCTCTATTAAGTAATCATAGTTTTCCTCTTTTTATAAATAGACATTGTAGCAACATGAGAAAACTGTACATCAATGAGCTGTTACAATATTAACTCAAAGCAAGGAAAGGCACCATTTTTCTCCACCTAAGCAGCCTACTTGTGGGTGAGTGCAAGGCTCCTGTTGGGGAGTTTTGATCTTGAGGATGACTAGATCTGCTCCAGGGGACGCCATTCTCCTCTCACAGGTGAGGAAACCGAGACCCAGTAAAGCACAAACTGTGTTCAGGATTGCTCAGCTAGCCATCTCTAACCCAGCTATCTCATTCGGCCTTGTTAAAACCTCTAAAGGGCAATACAGAGATTAATGATTCTAACTCTCACATGAGTTTTCTTCCCTTTACATTTTTAATTAATTAATTAATTAATTAATTCACTTTATACCCCAATAGCCATCCCCCTCAATCCCTCTCAGACAGCTCCTCCCCATTTGTCTTCCCCTTCTCCTCTGAGAAGGGGAGGCTCCCAGTAGATATCTCCCCCACCCTGGCACACCAAGTCTCTGCAGGACTAGGTGCAGACTCGACTCGTCTCTCCCACTGAGGCCAGACAAGGCAGACCTGGATCCACAAACAAGCAACAGATTAGGTGACAGCCCCTGCTCCAGTTGTTGGGGGATCAACATGAAAACCAAGCTGCTCATCTGCTACATAATTACGGGGAAGTGGGGCAACCAAAGTGCAAGACATTTTTGAAATCACTTTCCCACCAGGAAGTTGCGTCGAGATTTTCCCCTCTCAGATTATTGATGAATATGTCACCACTGACAGAAATAAAAGGCTCACAAAAGCCAAGGCAGAGCATCGATCACGCCCCCCTTTTCCTCGTGCCTCATCGGGTTGTCACTGAAGGAGAGTACCATATACCACAGAAGCTCAGTGTAACACTCTCTGTCACACTGTTATTTCTGTCACGGAAGCAGGAGGGATGAATAGCCCCTCACCTGTCAGGCTGGACACCAACAGTTCAGGGGCTACATCTGGAGTAACATCCCTTAGAAGTAATTTACACAGAAATGTTTCCTCTGTTCATAAGGCTTCCTAAACCATGAATCAATGACAAGCCCTGATAGGGTTGCCATTGGCCCATGAGGACATAAACACAGTAAGGACAGCGAAGGACAGCATAGCATCCAGGTAGCACAGTGAGGTTTCTTCAATTTGAAGGGGCATCCTGCAATCAATATCATGCTCTTTCTGGTTGTAATTCTACTTTCAATATCCTTTTGTTAAGAAAGGCACAGTGTGGTGAGAAACTTGTTAAAACCTCTAATGGACAATATAAAGATTAATGATTCCCCCACAGCCACCACTATGAAATTAGTAATTTGAAAATTAGGAGGCTAGGAAACTTGGTCTGCACCCCCACCAAGACTGAACACTTCCAACAGAGAACCAGTGAAGAGGGTGACCATCACTGCTGGTGGCAAGGGGCTCATCCCTACTCAGGGATAGTTGAATTAATTCTCCTGAGGTGTTTACTATGTGGTCCTGGGCATTCGGTTTTACATTCTTTGCTTCCATTTCTCATATCAAGACATCAGTGGCAGCCATGTACTGCCAGCCAATGTAGACGTTCAGATAGGCTTTCTTCTTAGAGTTCCAAGATGAGCCCTTAGCGTGCCCAAGCTGAGCATGCACACTGCATGTATGCACACTGCACACATGCACACTTTAAATGATAGCCCAAGGACCTTAGTTTCTCAACATGGACCACTTCATCTGATTTCTGTGTCATCTTCTCCTTCATTTCAGAATCTTGCACATTAGCTCTGAGTCCAATCCTGCTTCTGTTCTCTGTCTTGAACATCGCCACTATGTCTTCAGTGATTTGTATCATGAGTAACCCCTAATGGATACCCAATTATATTTACTGAATGAATGAATTAATCCCAGGCTACTTTCCCGGGCATTAATTATAAGCTAATTTGATGACATTATCAAAATATTGACACTTTTGTGAAAATGGGGCTGAAGAGCAAGCTGGCATTGGCAGTTCATTATGGAAAGAGGGTAAAAGTGATGACTTTCCAGCCACAAAAGAGCTAAGTGAGCTGGAATGAGTGAGCTTGACCAAGGCCCTGGCACACAGGGGGTGTTCCACAGTCAACCATCTCCCTTTGCCACTGCTCTTCTCATTGGCTGACTACTGAGATGTTGGGATGATGAGATTTTCCTTTGTGAGAAAGTCTCTTTTCTGTTATTCTAACACTGCATTAAAAACCTAGTGTCAACCCTGAGCCAAGGAATGACACCTTATAAATTCCACTGTGTCATCCATTTTATTATTCAGGATTCACATATACACAAATACACACAGCCACATTTATTCATATGAATACATAGATGCACATTCACATACATGGACACATACATGAACAGATACATGAACACACAAATGTACACATGCACATGCATACATATATACATACATACATACATACATTCCACATACTTTTAGATTTAGGGGTAGCACTGATTACTGGTTACTACAAAAATGGTCTTTTAGCCAGCTGTGCAAATGCTTTTAGGTAGACACTCCATTCCTCTCTCTGTCTCTCTCTGTGTGTCTCTCTGTCTAGGTCTCTGTCTTTGTCTTTATCTCTCTCTGTGTATCTCTATCTCTCTGTCTCTCTGTGTGTCTCTGTCTCTCTCTCCACCCCCTGTTGGTGTGTGTGTGTGTGTGTTCCTCAAGTAGAGATTAGATATGTGTGTTTTTATAAAATGTCTGGACCTTCAGGCATCATGGGATATTGAATCCATGGGACAGGAGTTTTAGGAACACTGGAGAGGTAAGCCGTGGCATGGTTTAATTCCAAGAACACGGGGAACTTGCTACATATTAAACAGCCAGAAAACTATTAGCAAATGAAGCACCAGGCTTCTGGGAGCCATGCAAAGTTGTTAGAGACATTTTTGAAAGAGGATTTATAAAGAAAAGCAGGTACAAATTGAAAAGTCTATCAAAATACCATCTCTGCAGAGTCCAACACAACTCAGATATTTATAATCTGTTTGTAACAAATCACAGACATGCTCTGAAATGTGTCATATTACATTGGCGAGGGCTTCTCTTTCTGTTTATGCTTATCAATTTTATTTACACCACCTAGTATAATGTGATGTTTAATACCCATTTCAAAGCCAATGTTATCAAAATATATTTTAGACTACATTCAACAACTCTGAGTAGGCCAAAAACCTAGTGCTTTTTCTCCTCATTATCACCTCAGTAAGGGTCCCTTGCCAGGACTTGGCTAAGAGCACCTATCTGACAAAGCTTAATAAAGTGTTAATGAAGGCAAAATGTCCCAGGCCATCATGGGCTTTGTTCTGAAAAGGTTCAAGTGCACTATGAAAAAGGCCTTGGAGTGGCTTGTTGTTTTTGTTGTTGCTGTTGCTTTTGTTTGTTTGTTTGTTGTTGTTGTTGCTGTTGCTTTTGTTTGTTTGTTTGTTTGTTTGTTGTTGTTGTTGTTGTTGCTTTGTCCCCTAAGAGAAGACAACATAGGTGAAAAAGTACAAGATCAGTGTGCTAGCCTTGGCTTGCATGGTCTGTATGGCCCTTTGCCCATGAATTCTGCCCAATATATTTGCCCAAACTTTCCAATATGACTTTTCTCTTAAGAACGTAGACTCCGTACACACAACATTTTGTTTGCTTTGCTTTCCTGGAGTAACTTCTGGATTTCCCCATTCTCTTTCCTTTTACCTGAAGCTCATCAGTCAAGTTCAATAAAGAATTTCTTTAGTCAAACCTCCTACCATTGATCCCAATGCTCTTCAGCATGGCCTTAACTGAAGGGCTGGAAGACCATTTCCAGGCCTCCTCCTGAAGTGTAGTCTCTCTCCACCTCAGATACCTCATTTAACTTCTTGGCATCTTAGAGGATGACAGGACGGACTCTGACTCAGAGGACTGCAGACTCACAGCTCCACTTGGCAGAAATCGGGAGAAGTAAATTAAGGCGAAGCCTAGGCACACACTTTGAAAACTATGAGGCATCGTGTAATGTGTATGCACTTATTGTCTTTTGAAACCTCAATCTCTGTCCACAAGTGGTTTCTTGAGGACCGTTCTTCCACCACAACCTCTCGACTGCACATCTGTTTCCGTCCACTCCCGAGTCTCCTCTTCCATGTGACTCAGTTAGAAGAACTGTCCATGTGAGGAGGGAAGACGTACCTTTACTACCTTTCTGTTGCCGTGATAAGAAGTCTCTCATAATAACAGTTAAGGGAGAATGGACTTGTTTGGGGTCACTCTCCCAGAGGGATACAGCCACTGTGGTATAGGAGGAACTGCAGCAGAAACACCAGAAACACGAGGCTGCCTGGTCACACTGCATCTGTAGCCAGGAAGCTGAACATAAACAGGAAGTGAGGCCTGGCTATCTAGCCTCAAAAGCCCACAACCTTCACAAACAGCACCAGCTGCTGGGGGCCAAATGTTCCGACATGTGAGCCTATGGGGAACATGTGACTTGGAACTACAATAGTATTCTTGATGGAGAAACGGAAAGTGCTACCTTTAGCCTGCAAAAAGGTGGTTAGACACAGCCTCTTGGAATATGTCCTCTGATGGCTGAAAACTCTCCACTAAACAGTGTGGTTTATCCAAGGGATAAAGAAAAGAGAAAGGGAAAGTAAAGAAGTTAACCCACGAAAGCAATGCAAACAAAAAAAATCAAACAAAACTTTCCATCTGCCTATTTGTGATGACTGTAAATCCACACAACTCCCAAGACATATAGGCCAAAACTCTATGAAGTGTCAATTTTAGCGATATCTGACCTAGTTACTAATATACAGTTAGCTACCTCAGGCCACAGCAGAATGCCATACAACTCCATCCTAGTTCAGGCTTCACAGGTCTTTATCCTCAGCTGTGGACAGGAGAGAGGAGAGAAGGCATCCATCAGGACTGCCATCTTTTAGACTTTGAATAAGCAGAGAGGGCTGGTACCTCGTGGAGGCTAGAGCCCTACCGGAGCCTGACCTGGTAGTCTAGAGAATCAGGCCAGCTCCTGGAGAGATCTGAAGCAAGGCACTCCATCTTTCTTGGCTCAGCAGCCTCCCTTGTGAAATAAGGGCATGACAGTAGCCTCTGAGATGCCCTCCAGGCTCAACAGTCTTCTACACAGGCTGGCGAGACAACATGCCATCGAAACTTCACGTTGGAGGTGAGAAGTGGAAGAGATTTGGAATGGAAATAGAGTGTCCTCCGGGGGGTCCATTTTTTTTCTCCCTTTGCACACTCTGAATACTCAATCTTAAAGCCTGCCAGCAAAGATGTAAGCTAAAACCTCTAAATTTGAGCACCCTTCTTCCCATGGCAACACAGATCTTCATTTGCTTTGTCTAGTTCTAATCCATTCATTCTCCCGGACTTCATCCATCTTAGATGACTTCCTCTGCATCCTTTGCCACCTCCTTCTCAATCAGCATCATGTACTTTTAGATGCTGTCTAAGAATCAACTTGAATGGATTACAAGCCTCAAGGCCTTCATTTTCAAATCAAGAGAAGGAGGCCTAAGAGTGGGTAAGGGACTTTCTCACAAATAGCCATGGCTGATTATAAAGCAAGGAAGCTTGGCTCGGTAGGTTAGCATAGACGTTCTCCCTATAATCTGTACTGCCTCTAAATGAATGTTCCCATTCAACCAGAGGAAGCAACTTGAAAAAAGAATTAAGTCCTCAAAAGCCAACAATATCAATTAGTACCCGTCTTATGATGTTCCTTGTACAACACATATTTTATTTCATTATTTGTGTGCGTGTGTATCTGTATTGGTGGTGGTGGTGGTGATGGTGGTGGTGGTGGTGATGATGGTGGTGGTGGTGTGTGTGTGTGCATGGGTATCTGTGTCTGTGGTGATGATGGTGGTGGTGGTGGTGGTGGTGGTGGTGGTGATGGTGGTGGTGGTATGTGTGTGTGCATG
>JADRCD010062495.1:0-10788 GCA_019843815.1 Montemys delectorum | reverse complement strand
CACACACACACACACACACACACACACACACACAGTAAATGTTTTAAATGTAATAACTATAGGTGTTTTCTTATATAGTGACAATGCAGTTTGCTATACCTTCCAAATTTTAAGCATTGTCAAAGATACTGGCCAGATGTCAAAGCTCTCCCTTGTAGCTTAAAAGACAACTCAATCGTTTGACGTTTTCTTACCTGTTCATTTGACGCAGATGGGTAGCTCTTCACAAAGCAAGGGACAGCTGGCTCACATGGATCTGTTCTACACAATGAAATGTACCTCTTGCTGATACCCAAACTGTAAAATTTTAAAAACTTA
Source organism: Montemys delectorum (assembly GCA_019843815.1). NCBI lineage: Eukaryota > Metazoa > Chordata > Mammalia > Rodentia > Muridae > Montemys > Montemys delectorum. The sequence continues at coordinate 10,470 of JADRCD010062495.1, read as the reverse complement.
TTTTGAGAAATTATGTATGTGTTTGGGTGCTTTGTCTTCATGCATGTGTGTGCCTCATGAGAGTGTCTGGAGCCCCTTGGAGGCTAGAAGAGGGCATCAGATCCCCTGGGACTGCAGTTACATCATCACACGCTGTTATGTGGGTGCTGAGGGTCAAACTTTGGAAAGTCCCTGAAATTTAAAAACTTCTCCTTGGTTCTTTTCTTGTGAGAGGTAAATGGAACTCTGGGTTGTTCATACATTGCTTATTGGCTTTTGATGAATGGAATCTTTGGTAGTGCACTCATATATTAAACTTACACTTTTGCTTTTAAAAGGTCTTTGATTTGAGGCAGTGTCACCGGCAGATGCAGCAGCAGGCAGCCACTGCACAAGCTGCAGCTGCGGCCCAGGCAGCAGCTGTAGCAGGAAACATCCCTGGTCCTGGATCTGTAGGTGGAATAGCCCCAGCAATCAGTATGTATGCCTTTGATTTTTCTGTTCAAAGTGCAGTGGTGACTTTTAATCTTGATTCACTCAGTTGATCGATTGTTTTAAGCAATAATAGAAATTAATATTTTTACTGGGTTATAACATTTGAATTTGTAAAAAAAAATCTTTCTTCTGTTGTAGTTTCACTTTTCCTGGGATAGGAGCTTATTTGCATCAGGGCATAAAGGGGGTTGGCATATGTCAGTCTCTCCTATTACACTTGCTGCCTCACCAGCCAGGGGGTTAAGTCACTGAGTGCTTGGCTTTGTGCTGCTGGGAACAGCTATTGCAGGTTCGGAATTGGACACCTCCATTTAGAAATAGTATTCTGAGCACAGAGAGAGCTAAGTGAGGGTGGCAGTTTATAACTTGTAGACTTTTAATTTTAGTGTAGAATTGGACTGTGCCAGGTTTTACACTGATGGGGGATTTTTTACTGCAGAGTTAAACTCGTGACTATAGAATTTTATGATGGAAACACGTGGCACCCATCTTCCACGTCTGAAGGCATAACTAGTGATTCATTCAACCCCTGTTCTTAACTTCTGCAGTGTGGTAAGCAAATCACACTGGCTCAGAAAACTGCAGTGACCCTGCAGGTTTCTCCACAGCACTTGCAAATTCTTCCCATTAGTCTCGTGGTAATAATGATAAATGCGGACTTATTATGTTACTGTATGTTCTGACTAGAAAATGAGATAGAGTCTGTTGTGACGTATGTTTAAGAGTTTACAATTTAGGTGTATACAAGACATCACTAATTCAATTAAACAAGATTGGGGATCTAACCATTTGCTAGTTTTAATGTTGTAGACATACATGATCTGTCTCCTTAAGAATTCTGACTAGTATTGAATTTCTTATTTTTATCCATGCTTCTCCCCTCCGAATTATCTCAAAACTGAGAGACAGACACAAGTCAACTGAAATGTCTAAGAGGGGCCAAATAGGTACATGACCCTCTGACTGTTAGTCCTGTCTTACTCTTGCGTGGCAGTTAGATGCTGAGACTCTTACAGCTCTGGACATGCCCTGTCTTTTACAGAGAAGTTGATTTTCACTCCTATACCCTTTTTCTGAAGAGGAGAGTGGGGAAATTACTGGTGGCATGTGGAAATTTACTTGCTCTCTGGTATTTAAAATATATAGATGGAATATAAACTGTCTTAATATTTTCACTCACCAGTGATGAGTGATCTCTTCTTAGATCTGCAGTTACTGTTGATACTTTGACAGAGAAGTTATATGCTGAGAGGAAAATAAGTAAAGAAGGGAGCCTGGGAGGATGGGAAGAAAGGACCTTGCCCCCTGACGCCCTCCACACTTCTGCTTCTGTTAGGTCTGTCTGCTGCTGCTGGCATTGGTGTAGATGACCTCCGGCGCTTGTGCATACTCAGGATGAGCTTTGTGAAGGGCTGGGGCCCCGATTACCCGAGACAGAGCATCAAAGAAACCCCGTGCTGGATTGAGATTCACCTCCACCGAGCTCTGCAGCTCCTGGACGAAGTCCTGCACACCATGCCTATTGCGGACCCACAGCCTTTAGACTGAGCCCTCACACCATGGACGCCCTAACCATTTCCAGGATGGTGGACTATGAAATATACTCATGTTTATAATCTGAAGATCTATTGCATTTTTGTTCTGCTCTGTCTTTGCATAAAGGGTTGAAAGATGTGTTTGCTGCCTTGCTCTTAGCAGACAGAAACTGAATTAAAACTTCTTTTCTATTTTAGAACTTTCAGGCATGGCTCAGAGCTTGAAGATCAGGAAGATCAAATTCTTCCTAAATCTTCACTGGTTGTTCTGTATGAAGGAGTCATTCCAGTGCTGGAACTCGGCTCTTTAAGTGTGAGAGCTCCTTCCATGCAGAATAAAGTCAGTGCTGCTGATTTTAAGGCTGAGAAGTTCTCAAAGTTAAGTCACCTGTTCCTTAATGGGCAAGTTATTGTTGAACATACTGTGCTCACGTGGCACGTGGCACGTGGCGAGCCAGTTTTACCAAGAGCAACTTCACTCTCTTTTAAAAACCTTTTATCAACTTTTTATTCAGAATGTTTTTTGCAAGTTAAACAGTGAAGATGAATTAAATTCATACTGTCCTGCAGACTTCAGGGTTTTTCCCCAAGACAAAACACTAATCTGTGTGCATATTGACAATTCCTTACAATTATCAGTCAAAGAAATGCCATTTCAAATCGAAGTTTTTTATCCCTAATGGATAACCATTATCAAGATGTATACTTTGCCCTGTTAAACAGTAAATAAATTCTTCTAGATTTCTAGGCACAAGGTTAGTTATAAAAAAAAGCCTAGGGGAGGAATTTTTTTCCCTTAATTCATAGGGAGGAGGTTTTGTATTTATAAAAACACTAAAAGCAGTGTTGCTCTGCCTGACGCTTCACTGTTCTGCAAGGTGGCAGTGCTTCAACTAAAATAATGACTATTTTGGAAACTGCTAAATTCTATGTTAAATACTGTGCAGGATAACGGAAACAGTGGTGACAGGTAGTTTGCATATTTTTGTACTTGATTTGATGTGTGACTTTTTTTCATATACCGTTTAAATCATGTATGTTTTGACATTGTTTAAAATTCAGTTTTTGTATCTTGGGGCAAGACTGCAAACTTTTTTATACCTTTTGGTTATTATAAGCCCTTTGTTTGCCATCATTGATCACTCGGTGGTGACTTTGTAGAGATTGAAGTAGAGGAGTTGAGACACATTGACTGTATCACAGACACAACATGTATACTTTTTACCTAGTTACTAGCGTAAATAAAACTGCGTCAATATACGAAGTTGAATTCTAGGTTTGGTTTTTAAAATGCTTTCCTTTTGCACTTTTGAGTCCAATCTCAGTGGCAAGACACCTTCTACTAAATGACAGGCAACAGCCAGTTGTCTGGTGCAGCTCTGGTTCCCTTCACACTCTACCAGGACTTCCCCATGTACATTATGCATCATGTGTAGAGTTGGTTATTTTTTGAGCTTTTATTTTACTGTAGCAAAAAAAAAAAAATAGGCTTGGATAAATAGTGTGAGTAAAATCAAGATCATCATTGAGATTTTTTTACTCTTTGAGAGTTTTCTGTGACTTTTAAATTGCAGTAGGCATTTGATCTCTGGAAACACTGTGCATAGCAGTTCTTTTTGTGCCAACAGAAATGACCACGTCCTACAGCCTGCTTCAGAAGGTTCCAGAAGCTGGCCCCGCAGAGTGCTGCTGTGACTGGTGCACATCTCGGTCCAGCTCACACGTCCTGTGTTTTAAAGCTGCTTCACCAGTTTCTACTCTTATAAATACTTTTGTTACAGACCTAATTTTATCTGTGTAAGTTTGGTGATTTTTAAGAAAATGTTGTATTGACAGAATTATAAAAAAGATACTTTGTCTAGAAATGCTTGTCTTTAGATCCGTTTCACTATGAATGGGGAACAGGAGTGAGAAGAGTACGTTGTAGTGTAACAGGTTTTTAGAGATCCAGGTTATCTGACCATGTAACTTGATGCTTCCTGTTACTTTCTGGAAAGTTTCCCATATTTAATCATCTTCATAAAGTATGTGGGAAATATTTGCTAAGAAATGTATCTTCAGAGCCAAGCCACTTGTCTTGGTTTTCTTACTAAGAGCCATAGAAATTATTTCTGGTTATTGATGAAGTTTGTAATTCATCTGTCCTATGCTCTTAAGGAGTCTAGAATTCCTGACGGCTCAGTTAAACCGTTTCTTTTTGTTCCTTACACATTGCTATCTTTGAATAAGACTTTAAAAAACTTCCCAAAGTTTAAGAACTTTGGGATAAACTAGTTTCCCTAGTTCTTAGAGACTGATTATGATGTGGGTATGGTTCTGGGTGGGGTTTTCTAAGTCATAGCTCAGAAGTCTCCCAAGATTAAATTTCAGTGGGCACCCAACCCAGTTTGAAACCGTTCTACTTTGTCTTGTGCCTTTCTGTGCATGGTTAAAGAGAATCCGTAATGGCATTGCCTTTCTTTGCTTGGAGATAGATTCTTTTCTGGTATAGAGTCTACGTTAATCGTTGACCTTTACGCCCCCTGCTGTACAGAGATACTAAGCCACTGCTGTGAACTTGCTTTTCCATAGGCGGTCTTTTTGTACTGCCAGAACCCATTGCTCCTATAAACAGTGCAGGTTGGCAGACAGGGTGAGCTGGCCAAGGGCACATACCTGCAGGACCTAGCGGCCAACGCATGCTTAGCTGCACTGTATTTCAAAGTTAGAAAGCCAGGTTTGTGGGGAATTGTGTGGTTTGTGTTAGCGACTCTGGCGGTGAAGGACCGCAGAGGTTTTACAGTCTCGAGAAGGGAACCTTCTTGGAATGCTGTGGAGCATCCCACCATCCTGTGGTGGGGAAATGTGTTTGCTCCTGGCCTGCTCGCCCCTGGCTAATTGTCACACCTCAATTTCTTTTTAAATTTTAATTTGTCATCCCATTAGCTGAGACTCCTTGGAAGGAGCAGGTTTGTTTGGAGCTGGCCAGAGAGGTTTTTGGTAGTTCTGTTAGTTTCCTGTCTTCATCACCGTTTTCTCTGATGGTCGATTAGTAAATTGTGAGTTGGGTCACTGTCATGAGTGGAGCACAGACCAGCTCTCACAGGTCGTGCGGGGCCTGGGAGGGATTGACTACGTGGAGCCGTCTGTAACTAGCCCCGTAAGTCCTCCTCTGCATGACCATAGAGAAAGCAGACCTGTGAGACTTGCGCTCAAGCCTTCCTGGTTTTCCCTTCTAATAACCGTGCAGTCTCTCCTCTGTGACGCAGCAAGCAGCATGTGAAAAGCCAGTGGCCTTATCCTCAGCAGCATCCTTCGCGAGGCCTTTTTCTCAGGGCCGTGAAGCTGTCCATCTGGCACGCCTGAGGAATGAACGTTTTCATCATTTTGCCTTATTAAGCAGTAAAACTTTTGAAAAATGAGCCATTTATTGGCAGGAGCTATTTACACAGATCAGAATGGACTGGTAAACCATTTTCTTTTTCTCTCTTTCTACTGTCTCTGTGGACCTCTGGGGCTCCTGAGAGGAACAGTACTGCCTAGCCATTCCTAAAGGCCCAAGACTGCTGTGGTTTAGCTGTGGCCATGTTGGGCTGCCCTCTCCCATCCCTCCTTCCTGACAGCTATGCTTCTTGAGTGGTTCGTGAGCCTCTCCTGAGTGTTTTCTGTTGACTGTCCTCACTGCTTACGTGAGATTGTGAGTGTTCACCCAGGACCCTTTCCTGTCGGGCTTGAAAGAGACTTTGGTGCACTGCTGTTTGCCATTGTTCTCATGGCTGCCATGCACCCTGATCTTGGTGAGTGGAGAGAATTAAGTCATATTCATAGCCCATAGCTGCCCCCGCCCCTCCCCGGGGTTGTGAAAGATGTAGTTTCTACCGAATTCACTCAAAAGGCTGTACTGTTGGCTAGAGGCACCAGCAAACCACACACTCTTTAGAAAACATCTTTGCTTGTTTTGTGTCCTGACCCTGCTCTCTGGCCTCCTTCCCCTGTAGATACTTCTGACCTATAGGTGCCTTTATGAGAATTGAGGGTCTGATACCATGCCCCAAGGAGTAACTGATGCAATGAGTGATGTTTTCAGGGATTTTTAGCATCAAATTAAATAAATGAATGAAGCTTTTAAGTCCTTTTCTTTTTTTTTAATCTAGGAAGGACCGAGGAGAAGTTCGGTGAAGACAATCATTTATTTCTCTGTGTTGCTGTAAATGCTTTCACACAGTTTAAGATGCTTTTCTCAGTAGCTCCAGAGTTCATGCTCTTGCTCAACCTAAAGCAGGCTCTGGACTCACTCAGACCATTGCACTTGTAGTTCATAACTTCATGTGTCCTTGGCAAGTCATTCCCTTCTCTGGGCCTCAGCTGCCTCGTCTGTGAAATGAGGGGTAGGACTATTCTGCCAGCTCTGGCTTCTAAGTGACCTTGCCCACCCTGCAGCAGTTGGAGATGCGCTCTTAACCTTTTTTCTGCTGTCTGAGGGGGATCTTACTTTTTTCTCTGTTATTCAGTGAGACTAGGCTTGATCTTTCAGTACTCGTTCTTCTGTGGACAAGCAGTTACATATGTCCTTACGACTTATTTTTAACCAAAGGCCTAGCACCACCTTAGGGGCTGCAGTCTGTACCATACAGAACACTGGGGTGGGGGGGGGGGGGGGGACACCTTCATTTCACTGTGTCATCGTCTGTGTCCAGAGCCTCTGCAAAGGCCTGCGTCTGTCATGACATTCTGACTTTGAAGTTAGTATGTGTATGATACTCTCCTAAGTGCTGGCAATTCTTCATCTAAGATGGATTGAGTCCTGTTGTACATGCCTGGTAATCTTAGGTAATCTTAGAGGTCCTTTCTTTGGGTCTTTAGTAGCTTAAGTCTTCTATGCTCAGAACAGGAAGTTCTTCAGAAATTATATCAATATTTTAATTGATGCTATGGAAAACAGTCCCAGTGAATGATTGTTCACTTTATTTTTGCCTCTTTTATACCCATTTTGATTAGACAACTTTTGGCTGGATCATGCCTTTCAGAGAGTTTCCTTCCAGCCTGCTTGGATGAGTATATATAATAACTGACTTCATTATTTTTAAGGGCCTGGGGACCTTTCTAGGGGGTGGGGTGGGGGTGGGGAGTCCTGGTAGAGGCCACATCTGTGGCAGCTGTGAAGAAGGGATGAAGCGAGCTGCTCTTTGTAAGGCTGCTTGTCATTGGTAGAAGGACTCATGGGTTTGGATTAGTTAAAAGGCTAAATATAGAGTTGGCAAACTTCTCCAAACGGGAAGGGTTTTTTGTTCAATGCATCTAACGTGATTTAAAAGCATGACTCCCTATAAGTTATGAAAACCGGTGTGCTGCAGATCCAGTGTGGAAGAGGTGACTGGGTGCTGGGGACAGATTTGGTGGTGACACTCCCAGCTCTGTCTCCTACTCTGGGTCTACTCTTAGCTTGTGCTCTTAGGAAAACCTGGTCAGCTAAAGGCCCACTTTCTTCCTATAGACTTTTGCCTGGTTGAAGTCTGTGGCTTTAAAAAAAATAGTTGAATCTTTCTTGAGAACTCTGTAACAAAGTATGTTTTTGATTAAAAGAGAAAGCCAACTAAATCATTATGTGCTCGTTCGTTTTCTTAAGCTCATGGATGTCTTGGATCTGGAAAGTGTTCCTGATTTTTATATACTTGACATCAACGGTTTCTTTTCTTTTTTTTTTCTTTTTTTTTTTCTTTTTTTTTTTTTTTTGGTGACTTTTGACACACAAAAAAATGACATTCTAGAGACAAACCCGGGAGTAATAGCCCTCAGTCTTGGCTCTGAAGATGGGGTGAGAAGATAGTGACTTGAGGACACTGAGTAGAGTGTGAGCCCTGAGTGCTTAAAGGGGAGATGTGGAGTGGAAACAGGACTGAGGAGAGCTGGTGCCCTCAGTTTCAGGCTCCAGGAAAGAATGTTGCCTTTAGCTAAGTGTGCGGACAGTCATGGCGTGTATGCCCTCATCTCTTCTTGATGTGAGTTTTAGAGATGAGTGTTTTAGTGATGCCTGTCAGGCCCGGAGACTTGTTCTTTCTTGTTTGCTAACCTGAAGTTTGCATTATTTTAGGAGAGAATTTGAGGGAAGTAGATGGACCACATTTCAGGAGAAAGGGAAGCTGTATATTTTTATCTTTCTGCCCTTGGCCACCCAATCCCTTTTTTTGAGACAAGATCTCAGTGCATAATTTTGACTGGCTTCTGAACTCACCATCCTCCTGTGTCAGCTGCCAGAATTGCAGGCACACACAGCATCTCACAGGGGGATGATGGCAGTCCATTAAGGAGACAGGACTCCTAGACAGCAGCCACCTCACAGTTGACCTACAAAATACACGAAGCAACAGGCGCTTGCTTGAGAGACTTAAGCAACATAACTTAGCACCACCTGCAGCTAACGGGGTCTGACTGGCACACGGAGGGTAAGGCACATGGGTCATAGTTTTCTGCTGCTGTGAGAAAGATCATGATCAAAAGGAGGGGTGCAATCCCTGGGCAGGTAGTTCTGAGTTGTGTAAGGGTGCAAGCTGAGTAAAGCCATGAGCAAGCCAGTGAGAGTGTTCCTTGGCTTCTGCTGCCGTCCCTCCCTGTCTCTGGGCTCCTGCCCTGACTTCCCTTCATGGAGATCTGGCAGCCGAAAGGTGAAATAAACTTTCTCCTCTTCAGGTTGCTGTTTAGTTGGATTCAAGGCCTCCCCAAACAGGAGGGAAATCATGCCTGGTACAAGAACCCAGCCAAGTACCTGCGTCTGCTGCATCCATGAATCTTAGAATATATATTTCTACCACTTTGCTAAACAAGTCCTGTTCCCGGAACTCTGAATAGCTGGCACCCATGGGTAATTGTAACTCTCCTCTTGCATCAGAGAAGCTGCTTCTGCAGAAGACTGTTACAGAGGTCCCCAGCTGGTCAAAATTCAGCGAACAACTGACGGGTGCAGAACCCTAATTGATCCATCTGCAACACAGCCCCTGCATGAAAGACTCGGAGAACATGGAGGAAGAGGGAACAAAGAAGCCAGAGGACCAAGAAATCGGCTCATGTGACAGGGAAGTCCCACCCATGAAACAATATGGTAGCAAAATGTCAACAATGACACTAATTGACATACCAACTCGAGACTAGTCTCATGAAGCCCCACCTCTCAGATGAAGAGCTACAGGCAATTAATTGCTGTGGAAGGGAGAATTCGCCTTCCCCAGGATGATAAGCCCCCAATGGGCTATCCAGTACCAAGCGGCCAGCCTTGAAAACACACACAAATAATACTAAACCGACTCAGCAGATTGTATGTGTGTGTGTGTTTGTATACATATATGTACACACACATATATATATAATAGTTTATATTTAACACAATTATATAAATTGTGTAGTATGTAAAATTAAAGACTAGGAGACTAAGTTTAAGAGAGCAGGGGGCCGGGCAGTGGTGTGGCACGCCTTTAAATCCCAGCACTTGGGAGGCAGAGGCAGTCGGATTTCTGAGTTCGAGGCCACCTGATCTACAGAGCAACAGCCAGAGTGACAGTATAATGACCTGCGTGAAGGTGCTGCCTCGAATCATCACTTGGTACACTAACCTAAAAATGCCAATCACAAAAAAAGTAGCAAGAGTGGACAGCCAGGGCTATACAGAGAAACCCTGTCTACAAACAAACAAACAAAAACAAAAAAAGAGCAGGGGGCATGGGAGAGGTTGGAGGGGGGAGAGGTAAAGAAATAACTTTAAAAATGAAAGAAAGTGGCCTTATTACCCAAAGCAATCTCCAGGTTCATTTCAGTCCCCTTCAAAATTTTACTTACATTCTTCACAGAGTTAGAAAATACAATGCTAAACCTCATACAGAGGCACAAAATGCCCCAAACTGTGGAAGCAATCCTTGGCAGAAAGAGCAGTGCCAGAGCTATCATAATATTTACTCTCATATTACAGAGCTGTAGTAACAAACCCCCACACACTAACACAAAACGTGTAGACCAGAAGAATGGGGTGGAAGACCCAGCCATACGACTACATGTTTGGCCACGTCATTTTTGGCAAAGCTGTCAAAAATATATGTTGCAAAAGCAACCTTGACAAACTGTGCTAAGAAAATTGCATTTCCATAGTCAGGAGAATGGAATTAGATCCACATCTTTCCCCATGAAAATGAATTCAAAATGGATCATGGACTTTTAAGATTTAAAACTTTGAAATGGCTTAAGAAATCCTTCAAGACGCAGGCATAGCAAGGATTTTCTGAACAGGACTCCAGCAGCACAGAGAACAGTTCTAAGACATGGCAAATGGGATGATATGAAATCAAGTTTTTGTATGATAAAATAATCACCAGAGTGAAGAGATCGCCTATAGAGTGAGAAAAAGTATTTGCGCCAACTATACATCAGGCAGGGGATTGGTAGCCAAGATACATACAGAACTACAAAAAAAAAAAAAAAAAAAAAAAAAAAAAAAAAA
>JADRCD010062494.1:0-22788 GCA_019843815.1 Montemys delectorum | reverse complement strand
ACACACACACACACACACACACACACACACACACACACCCTGTCTGTGATGGTTTGTATATAGAAAGTGTAGCCTTGTTGGAGTAGGTGTGTCACTGTGGGTGTGGACTTTTAAGACCCTTTTCTAGCTGCCTGGAAGCCAGTATTCTGCTTGTGGCCTTCACATAAAGATGTAGAACTCTCAGCTCCTCCTGCACATGTCTGCCTGGATGTTGCCATGTTTGCACCTTGATGATAATGGACTGAACCTCCAAGCCTGTAAGCCAGCCCCAATTAAATGTTGTCCTTATGAGAGTTGCCTTGGTCATGGTATCTGTTCTCAGCAGTAAAACCCTAACTAAGACACTGTCTTAAAACAAATAAAAAACCCACAAAAGCTAATGTGTTTTGAATATGCCTGGCCCAGGGAGTGGGACTATTTGGAGGTGTGGCCTTGTTGGAGTAGGTGTGTTATTGTGAGTTTTGGCTTTAAGACCCTCGTCCTAACTGCCTTTGGAACAAGAGGTGGAACTCTCAGCTCATCCAGCCCCATGATTGCCTGGATGCTACCATGCTCCTGCCTTAATGATAATGAACTGAATCTCTAAACCTATAAACCAGCCCCGATGAAATGTTTTCCTTTATAAGAGTTGCCTTGGTCTGTACAACCCTAACTAAGACAACGAACAAACAGAAGACGACTTGGAATTCAAATGCCTGAACCTATGGGGTGCATCACTTGAATCACCACATTCCACACCCTGGCCCCATAGGTTCATGGCTATATCATAATACAAAAAGGCATATAGTCCAACTTCAAACTAACCCATTGTCTATCACATCCTCAGCACAGTTTAAATGTCCAAAGTCCCTTGGGAGACTCAAGATAAGCTGAGCTATAATCCCCTGCACCATATCTTGTAATTCTTTGTTCAGTGACTGGCTCTTTACTTTCAAAGTGCATGGCTCTGCCCCTCAAGCTTTGCTGCCTGCAACATATGTTTCTTGGCCTGGTTCTGCTCCATGTATGAAGCTCTCCTTGGCAGATGTCTCACAACTCACATCTCACATCTCCAGCATCTTGGATCTCCACTGCAATCCAGGCTTTACTTGAACAGCTTCATTTAATGGCCTCCCCAGTCTCTTGCCCTCTCAGGACCTCCATCCAGGAACTCCTCTACCACATGAAAGAAAAAGTTGGCTTATGGTTCCAGATGGACAAGAGTCCACATAACAGCAAGTGGCAGGCATGGTGGTGGAGCAGGATGCTAAAGCTTACTCCTTTAAACCCAAGCACAAAGCAGAGAGTGTGAGCTGTAAGTTGGACAAGGCTATCTAATCTCAAAGCCTGCCCCTAGTGAGCATTAGGCTATACCACCTGAACCTCCTAAACAGTTAAGCCAGCTGGGAATCACAGGTTCAGATGCCTGAACCTATAGGGAGCATTTCTAATTCAAATCACCACAGTTGTAAGAAAAGCTAGAGCAGTGTGTAGCATGGGTAAGCCTGGGCGATACACCATGGATTTGGTACTGGCATCCGTTACTTGGATGAACTGAACATGGAAATCAGTGTCAAGATCTGGAGTTTGTTTTCATTCTAATCCATAACAAGTATTCATCCTATCACAGAACCCAGAAGTTTCTTCCAGTGTGTCCTGCGGGTCCACTGCAGTGCCCTGGAAATGCTGGCTTCTAACCGAATCTCACCACTTTCCCACTGAATCCCTGAAAGAGTTAGCATTTCAGAGAAACCATAGCGTGGGGTTTAATCATTAAAGAACTTCACTCTCAAAGCTACAAATACTTCAGGCACACTGGAGGGAAAGGAGATAAATGTTCAGAGTGGGACTCTGAATTAACGAAATTTGGAGAATGACTTATTCAATTTAGTTAATTTGGTTATTAAAGCTAATTACAACCTTTGTAGTGATGAATGTTAAGATAAAAAGCCGTATCTGGTATGGCACTAAACTTGAGTCTGGCATTAAGAACACCCATTCAGGATGAAACCTCGCTTCAAGGAGGTGAGCAATAAAAGGATGTTTCAAGCAAATTACTAAGACTTAGGTTGTTGGGGGGTTGTTTTGTTTTTTTTGTTTTTTAAAGAATGTCTCCTTCTGTAAAATGGAAATTGTCTAGCATGAAAATCTAAGGCAAGTTTTTATGAATTTCTCTCTTCCTCCAGTCATGTAGAAATCCTTGTTGAAATGAGCCAAGAATACTTAGGACCTTGTGTTAAGGGCTCCTGTCCTCCTGTCTCTGGGTTTGATCCTTCTCACGGCTACAGTCTGAATATTTGTAGCCATCCCAGCTGCACGTGTGGACATCTTAACTCTTAGTTTCTGAGAAGCTGAGCCTTTGAAGGGAATTAGACCATGAGAGCTTGTAGATAGAATTAATGCCTTTCAAAAGAACCCTGGCCAAGGTGTGCCAGTGTGCTTTGTGGGGATGCCTATCAGGAAGGGTCAGTCACTGGATGCCAGAATTGCTCAAACCTTGCTCTTGCTCTTGCTCTTTGGCCTGTTCTTCTCCTGGCTAGGAAATGTAGCTAAAACAACCAAACTGACTTAGGACATTCAACATGGAAATAGTAATTTTGGAGAGAATAACTGTAATGAGTTAATGGGATATGCTTGCAGGGTTTTAAATAATGTACCTTGCAGCATATATATGGTGGGCATCCAGTAAACGGCAACTTGCTTGGTTTTTCCTTCAGTGGTCACAAATGTTAACCATCCTGTACTGTCAACACTGCAGAAACACTAAAATATAGTTTTCACTGACCAGAGTGAGTCTACATCCATGTATCCAGATTAGTTTGTTGTTTTATATGGCTGTACTATAGTCTTTTGATCCTTTCCCTAGTTAAAGGGCATTCAGATTGTCTGTTGTTGCTGTTGCTGTTGTTAGCAGTCCAGCTGCCATAAGTATATCTCTCCAGGTGTGTGTTTAATTTTTAATTCTGCTGGGCTGATGTGTAGGAATGAGTTCTGGATCCTGTTGTAAAGTGACTTGCAGGTGGCTGTCCACTACATTAGCTCCTTCAGCAGTTCATGAGGCTTCCTAGAGTCCGCCTGTTTGCCTCTTTGCTTGCAGTTGTTCCTGCCTTGTCTCACTGTGATTGTAACTTACATTGTCCTAGCCATTAATTATGTTGAGCACGTTTGTTTGTTTATTTCTGCAGACTGCCCAGGCTTTATTTTCTCTTTAATGGAATATCCTTCTATAGTTCTTTTACACTTTTAAAAGAACACTTCACAGAATATTGGTGTGGAAATTTCCTGTCCACGAGTAGCTTTTCTCTTCTCCAGTACTCTCTCCACCAGTGGTATATTTGTTCAACTACTGAACTTGCACTGACACATTATTTAACTCAGAATGCTCGTGGTTTTTCAGGAGAGTTGACACTAAGAGCTGTGCATTTCATGGGTTTGGATGAAGTGGTGCTGTACGCCTGCCTCTAAAGTCTCCTACTCTTGAGTAGTTTCACCATCTTAAATGTTTTCTGCCCTCTTTCCATATTGATGCCTTTCTTTTCCCTAATTCCTGGAGCAGCCACTGATATCCCTCCTCCATCTCCATTAGCTTGCTTTTTCCAGACATCCCCTGGCTCAAATGCTGTCGTATGGAGCCTTTCAGATTGGTTTCCCTTACTCAGCAGTTGCTCACTCACCTACAAGTGGCCACTTGCTTGGCTCGTTGTGTTGGTTTATACAGTTTTCTTCATGACTGTTGAGAAGGCTGTATGTACGGGGATTGTTGCTCATTGTCACACCTGCGACTTGAGGATTCCTTCTCCCGTTATGTGACTCCTTGTCATTCTCCCATCTTTGTAGAGCAAAGTTTTTAATTTGCCCAAAGCCCATTTCATCAGTTTTTATTTCATGATCGCACTTTTGGCTAATACTTTTTACCTAACTCAAGGTATTTTACTGGAAGCTTTATGGCCTTAAGCTTAATATTTAGGCATGTGGTCTACTTTGATTTATTTACTTGGTTGATAGTGTTGGGGTAGTCACTCGTTTTCTGTCCCCGTGTTCTGTCAGTTACTGAGAGAGGAGTATGCAAGGCTATGATAAGCTGAGGTGTTTAACAGTTCTGATGATTTTTACTGGGATGTTAAAGCCTTAAGTACAGAATAGGTTCTCTCTAGGAAGAACACTTATCGTCATGTAATGTCTGACTCCATACCTGCCCTCAAGTCTGCAATAAAGTCCCTCCACCTTTATTTTGACAGTCTTTCTTTTTAGTCCTTTTACATTTATTGTCATACTTTATGGATACCATAATTGCTCTTGGCCTTTATTCTGGCTTGATTGCCCCTTTTAATTGGTGATTAGAACATAGATATGTTATACATATGTATATGAGTATTTGATAGAGTGAAGAATTGAACCCATGGCCTTGCGCATCTAAGTTGGTCACGGAGTTACATCACTAATTCCAGAACACTCTCAGAATCTCATGAAGTCATTGATATGGTTGAATATATTTACTTGTTTTATTTCCTTTGTTTCTCTTCACTCTGTACTGACTTGTTTTCTGTAACTATTTTTGTGATCTTTATCTTAATTTGGGCTTTGTTTAATTTGACTTTGGTTATCCTTTTTATTTATATTTTTTAAGTGGCATTATAGCAAATATGCCTACACCTAATATTGAATTAACCTTAGCCACATTAAATGAAATATAAAGTCTAATAATCATAGATCTCTTATTTCTATGTTACAGTCATTAGTGTATATTTTATATTTTATATATAAATTCATAAGATAGTGTTTGTGAACTTTTTGTTTTGAGCATTAATACATACTTCCAAAAAGCAAAAATGGCAAACATAGTTTATTTCCTCAGACATCATTCCTGTTATTCGTTATTCTTAGGCAGTCAGCTTTCTTTTTGGTGGTATTTCTCTTTAATCAAGAATACTTGGCTTTAGCATTTTTCTAAAATAGATCATTTAGCAATGAATGCTGTGGTTTCCTTATTCTGAGAACGTCTGGGTCTCCCTGTGTTTCCTGGGTAATAGACACTGTCACTGACCATAGAATCCGGCATTGGCTTTCCAGTTCCATTTAACATTCAACAGATATTATTCATTGTATCCTGTCCTGTGTAGTTTCTGGTGAGAAATCAGTTATTTGAACCATTATTCTGTAGCTGGTCTTCATTTTTGGTTGTTGGTTTGGTTTGACTGTGGGTGTGTTTGTGTGTTTGTTTGTTGTTTTGGTTTTTGTTTATTTTTTATTTTGATTTTTGGCAGTTTGGGTATGCTATGGTTGGTCATGGTTCACTCCAAGCTGATCCTTTTTTGAGGTTGACTAAGCTGCTTATATCTGTAAATTAATATCATTCTGTAAATCTGAACAGGTTTTAGTAATTATTTCTTCCAAAGTATTTTTTACTTCTCATCTTCTTGTAATCCAGTGACATGCTGACCAACCTTTGCCTTTTGCCTACCTGTGTAAAGAATCTGTTGAACACCATCTAGTTGGTCTCTGTGTGTTCCGTGAGGTAGCTTCTCCTAGGCTCACTCTCCCTATGTCATCGCTCTTCAGCTTTTGGCTCCATTCTATACTATTATTTCACATACTGTTTTTTACTTACAGAATTTCTGTTTAGTTCTTTTTCATAGTTTGCATTTCATTACTGAGGATGATGTTAACATTTTTTTTTCTTAATTGCTTTTACCTTCATCTAGCAGAGCACAGTTACTGTTGCTATCAAGTCTCTAATTCTGACATCTTGCTCATCCTACTTGACATCTGTTAGGAGCTGACACATTTTCCTATTTCTTTGTAGACATTTTGAATATTATAAATGACAGAATTCGATTAAAACTCTTGAGAGAGTGAAAAGCTGAAAACAACCAACTAAGGTGATGGGACCATAACTTGTCACGACACTTTTGGGTGAGAGTTCCAGAGTCAGAGGTCTGAGCCTCGGCCGTTGTGCCTTGCTCCTGTCCCATGTGCATGCGGTGATGAGGACTTGGACAGCCCCTCTCACCATCTCTGAGCTGGCTTTCCTCCTTTCCCAGGGCTTGCTGGGGGAAAAATCAAGTTTCAGGTTTTTCTTGCATTTGCCCCTGTAGAGTTTCTTGAGTGAAGTTATTAATCTGACATCAAATCCAGGAGAAGAGAAATGGGTGAGGGGATGAGGGAAAAGAAGGGTCCTCTTACTGTCCAGGCCCTCTCCCAGGCCAGCTCTCGTCTGCTTATTTCTCAGTCTTTGTTTCTAGGTTTTCCATTTGCCAGAGGTTTTCTGTGTAATCCTTGGGAAGGAAGAGACACTGTGGTGAGCTTACTCCATCCTGGCTGACCATGTTTTGTTTATAACTGGCAATTTGAAAGTTTTTAAATGTACACTGTAAATACCTGTGGCTTAGACAAGCTGAAGCTGTTTTTTGGGGTTTTGTTTTGTTTTTTTAAATAATAAAAACTTTATTTCATTTTACAGTTTTAAGTTTTTAAGCTACTTTACATTGACAGTATCAGGTTCCATAAATATGAAAAACTGTTAAGCATTGCTTTTGGGCAAAGAAAACAGCACTTGTCTTGTCATTCCTACCTTTCTTACCCAGCTGACTGAGATTAGATAAAACACAGACAGCTACACATGTCTAGTTCCCAGAGAAAACATTGTGAATGTTTGGGGGCATTGGTATCACCCTATTGAGGAATTAATATTTTAAAATATGTGAAATATTTGTGTTAACCACCTTTTTAAACTATGCAGAAATCATAACAAATTCACCATTATCTTATTTAAATGATGAGATATTACTTTCCCCTAAATTCCTCTATATTTTCCTTTTGAAAAATCTAGTGAAAATTTTATTCGTATGTCTCAGCATTTAGTGGTTAAATGAAGATTGGTACCTGTGAGATGGCTTAGGAAAGTGTGCTTAATGGAACTTACTTTCTATTTTGTTTTGTTTTGTTGTCTCTGAGACAGTATTTCACTGGTCTGGAACTCACTGTGTACCACAAGTGAGTTTCCTGCCTTAGCTTCCCAAGGGACAGCTGTGTGTCATCTTGCCTGCCTTTGAGTTTCAGTTGTAAACAATTTATTTTACTGACTTCTAAACTATTACTTCATTTACGTATGTGTATGTGCATGTATGAAAATGTGTGTACATGCACATAATTATGGGTACTAATTAATAAACATGATGCTTGAAATTCTTGTAAGGAGTCTAGGAAACTGTGTTATTCTTTTATAGATATTCTTTGAAAGTAAATTTGATTTGGGGGAAGAATGATGTGGAGTAGTATATTGCAGTATCAGTGTGTATACTCTGTTTCAATTGAGCCCTTTGATTGATTGTTACTGGCTTTAATATGTAAAGTAATGAAAGTAATAAAGTAATGGCAGAACTTGTGAAATACTTATCTTTATGTGTAACAGCTCTTTGGTCTTCAGTTTAAACTTAGACTCTGTGATGTCTTCTATCAAGGAAACTGGCAGGCTCGTTTTCATCTTGAAGTGATTCAGGTTTTTTCTTTAGCTGTTGTGAACATTTTTATAATTTTTGAACTGTATTTCTTTGTCCTCTTTAAATTAGGTGCTCTGTGGATGTGCATCGTTTTAAACCCCCACTGTAAGTTGGAGCAAAAGGCCAGCTGGCTAAAGCAACTGAAAAAATGGAACAGTGTTGATGTCTGTCCGTGGGAAGATGGAAATCATGGCAGTGAATTACCCAACCTAACCAATGCTCTGCCTCAGGGTGCAAATGCCAACCAAGGTGAGTCCACAGTGGTGGCCTGCCCATGCTTACCTGCTTGCTCTGCACATCTTTGTAATGTCAACAGATAGTGGACTTACTTAATTCAAGGACAGTCCATGTTTCTCTTAAATGCCTGCATGTGTTTTAATTGTAACTGGGCACATTGTATGCTTTTAAAAATAGCTATACAATGCAGGTAGATATGATAATATTTTATATTAGTGTGGATTAAAATGATCCACTAATGGTTTAGTTTGAATTTTACTTTTTAATTAAAAATACAGAGTGGGGCGTTATTGAAACAGTGTTGAGAGACTTGAGGAATGTGTTTTCTGACTCTCTTGGGCCAGTGTGTACTTACTTTCTTTAGAATATAGCATAGATATGTGAACTAAGGGCCCTGTGTTACTATTGGCACTTGCGTCAAGGAACTTCTTTATTGTAAAAAGATTGTGTAGTTTATTTGGTCCCACCCAGAGATGAACCGTGCCCTCAGTTTGAGACAACCAAGAAATTTCCCACATGGTTCTGGAATAATCCATTATTTTATCCTGTAGTTTCAGTTTCTCTTATGTCCTTTAAAAACAAACTACTCCTTGGCTTCACTTTCGTCTGTGAGATGCTGCTGAATTTTCTGGTCTTTTTCAGAATCACATTCTTCACTTGTTAAGTCTTGGACAAATCTACTGTTATTTGTACCAATATTCTGGAATGATCTTATGCTTGGTGGGGGATTTGAAAGTGATTTAAATCACATGATAGAAGCAGGGTTGGGATTAACATTGGAAGGATCCAGAATCAAGCATTCTTTGCTAATCAACAGAGGAGTTGCTATTCCTAAAGAGAATGCTGTGCAGTGTGCTGAGGTCAAATGTGAGGTTAGCAGCGTGTTTGAGTCTTTACAGTGGACGTCCACAGGGACTTGCCAATCAAAGAGAGGTTTCAGGACCTAGAATGGTCATCAGGCTGTGTTAACTGGAGATACTTGCCTTGGGAATTCAGTATTTGAAGTCTATCCTGTCTGTATAATGCTCATGATGATGTTACTTAATAATTAAAAATACCCCTCAGATCTCCATTTTTTTTTTCCAAGTTGTCAAGTTTAATTGGTCAACGTTTATTCTTTCATTGCTAGGAAAAGGTTCTTTGATGTCTACCTAGGTGATCTCTTTAATCTTCTGTTTTTATAATTGGAGATTTTCTGAGTTTTGGTTGCTGCTACTTTGACACCCTACACTTTGTATTTTACTTTCTAGTTCTAATGTTACTTTTAGTTTTATATGAAAATTCTGTAGATCTTAGAACCTGGGTGGCAGCTAGAAAGATGGCTCAGTAGTTAAAAGCAGTGTTCTTTCAGAGGATATGCCTTTGGTGCCCAGCACTCACATGATAGCTTAAAACCATCTGTAACTCTAGTTCTATGAGTTCTAATGCCCTCTTCTGGCCTCTGTGGGTACCAGACATGTACATGGTACATAGGCACACAAGGAAGTAAAACACCAATATACATCTAAAGAAGAAGAAATGGTCTAACTTTCAGGACAACATAGTTCATTCCCATAGTTGATTTCGGCAGGGTAAAGCCAGGTCTGCATTTATTCCAAATAAATGCAGTGCTTATGTGTTTTGTATCTAAAGGTATCTGCTCTTTGGAAGACACTCGAGTCCTTTCTAAGGGGTTGTGAGAAGAGCCATTGCTTTCAAAGAGTGGTGGTTATCATACCTACAGAGGGTGTGGTTGCCTATACCTGGAACCACCACCTCAGTGTTTTCTCTAGAGGAGAGGCTGGGGACTGAGGGGCTCAACCTGGTAGCCAGGGCATCACACTGAGCTCACTGTGCATCTGGGAGAGATGTATGTGTTAGAGTGTACACACAGGCTTTCTGACACCCACCATAGCTAGGAAGATTAGTTAGGCTTAGTGAGAGCTTCTGGATCCTACGCTTTCAGGAGGACTTCTAAAGATTATAGAGCGAAAGCCAGTTTTTCTTTCTTCCTTTTTTTTTTTTGTTTTTTGTTTTTTGTTTTTGTTTTGTTTTGGGTTTTTTGGTGTTTTTTTTTTAAAAAAAAAAAAAAAAGAATTCTTCACCCTTTACTTTTCCAATTTTCCCAAACTTTTTGTTATACACTCATTTTTTAAGTGCTTATGACTTTGTGTAGATCGATTTTTGTGCTCATCGTGGTCATTTAAATACAATTTTGTGAACGTTTAGCCTTTTTTGTGACTATCAGTTCTGTTGGTATCTTGGAGCAGACCAGTGTTGAAAGTTGCGTGTGTGTTCTTTACTTCTCTCTGTGCTACCACAAAATAGGAACAGTTCAGTTTATTCTCTAATGAAACCACACTACATGCTTGGATTAGTATCCTAGGTAGAGAGCCAAGTCAGTGCTTGGAACACTGAATTCACCCTCACAGCATGTATAATAGCAAGCTGGTATTTTGTAGTCTCTTCAGTTTTAAGTTTTACCTTTGTAACTTGAAGTAAAGAAAGTAAATACTAAGACCACACTTTAAAATACCTAAGAAAATCCCTTAAAATTCTTAAAAAAAAAAAAAAAAAAAAAAAGTAAACATTCAAGGAAATTTGCATTTGGGGGTATTTAATTATGAGAGGTCATAAAACTTGTCCCCTGAATAGTACATTTATTCTGCTTGACAAAACGCAGTTAAAAGTTGGATCCATCCTTCCAGTTGTGCAGAAAGGTCATCCATCTGCTGCTAGCAAGGACTCCTAGTCAGGAGTCACAAGCAAACAGTCACCAGAGCCTCTTCATCTGTCATCTGTGCATTTCAATCTGTCTTCCCTCTAGATACGGATAACTAAGTTGATATGAGACTACTCCAAAGTAATGTCTTTGTAGACTTACCATCAGCCATTGCAAATGGCTGCATTGGCTAAACTTGTAGTAAGTGGGGTGTTTGACTCTTGGCAGTCCTAGGCCACGAGACTGTTACAAGTCATGGTGTCTCTGTTGCTGCTTAGCTCCCTCAGCAGTACAGAGCACAGGTAGATGAGTCCACCAGGCTGCCCTTCTCAGCACAGTTGTGTCCACTGTTTGTGGTGTGCCTTCTGTCTGCTCAGACAGAGGTCCAGGGACAGGAAGATAAAACCTTGCCATGCAGGAAGCCCCTCAGTTTACTTCTTATTTAGTTGAGTCTCAGAGAGCAATGAAGGGGGCTGTCCTTGACCACTATTAAGTATATGTAAATGAAATTGTTCATTGCCCCCACTGTTCAGTGGAGGCTTATGCCACAGTTGAAAGTAAGTTTAGAGTAGGACCCGAGGTGGGGGGGAAGGTTCCTGTAGTCTCTTTAGGAATTGAGTAATCCAAGGAGCCGGGGTGAGAATATCCTTTATTCCCCAAACATTTCTTTTCTTCGTCAGGTCCTGAACCTTGAACCCCCTTCGGACTGTATGCTTCTGCTCCCTTGTGATGCCCCCGCATGCACTATGCTGGGGACATCACACCAGTCATGGAACCTGCCCAGGAGTCAGGAGACAGCCTATAGGGGCAAGGTAAGTGCGCTGGTTTGTTTTGTAGCTATGTTGTGTGGCTTTGTGAAATGTTAAACATATGCATTTATGCCCTTTGGGATATAAAGTGGCATTTAATCATTATATCCCAAGAAGCATAATGGTTTTAATTGTGCAAAACCGCACAATATAGTTAAAAAATACAACCAAAAGCACAACCCTTACGCATCTTTTTAAGGCTGACTGCGTCTTCCTGGAAGGTTCCATGGCTGGTGTCGCATCTCTGGCACAGTGTTTGTGAAAGCTGTTGATCCCGTCAGGGGCAGCCCAACACAGCACCTCACAAGTGGGGAGCACTGAGTTTTCATGTCTTTTTTTTTTTTTTTTTTAAGACGAGTGCCTCTTTTTTGAGTATATTTTGCATGGAGACTAGACATGACAATTCTTTTTGCAGGATGCCTTGAACTGCAGCTTTAATGGCTGCAGAATGTTTGTATTTGATAAAACCAGTAAATGTCTGGAAACTCTTTAGGATAACTGCCGTCTAGCATTTAGGATGTGAGACTATTCATTCACCCTTGCACCCTTCTGCTTAGCGGGTGCAGGACAGTGTGTGTGGGTGTGTTCATGAACATCTGGCCTCGGAATGGTATGACTGATTTATTCACATGTGAATAATAGCTGACACGGCTTTCTGAATTGTGGAAAAAACAGATTCATCGAACAGGCCTCATCGGACAGTGTTCACAAGAGCCATCGAGGCATGTGATCTCCACTGGCAGGATAGCCACTTGCAGCACATTATCAGCAGTGACCTGTACACCAACTACTGTTACCATGACGACACTGAAAACTCCCTATTTGACTCCCGGGGGTGGCCCCTCTGGCATGGTAAGTGGCCAAACCGGAAAGACATTTCCATGACTTACTCCTTTGTTTAGTTTCTATAGCATTATTGGAGTGGGAGGTAGAGGACTGAGGTATTCAATGGGCGACGGATGAATGCTTGGCACAGGGGGCTGAAATTTCTATTCAGATCCAAGTTCAGAAATGGTTTCTTATATCTTCTTCTGTGGCCCTTGGGGAGAAACATCTTACTGTAGTAGACTGCTTTTATGGATGGCTCTGACAGCGGCCACTTTACCCCCTTTTTGGGTTTCTGTTTGTAGAACATGCTCCTACAGCCTGTGCAAGAGTGGATGCATTGCGTTCTCACGGGTACCCCAGAGAAGCACTGAGACTAGCAATAGCTATTGTGAACACATTACGACGACAACAGCAGAAACAGTTGGAAATGTTCCGGACTCAAAAAAAAGGTGATTATGAAAGAGATTGTCTATATTGGAATGGGATTCTTGGTGAAGACAGAACTTGGTTTCATGTTCTGCTGGAAGAGATGGAGTTTTGAAAGTTCATCCATAGAAATGGCCTTTATTCACCACTCCTAAAAATGTTTCACAATGCACTCATGTGGTGCACAGCCATACATGCAGTCAGACACCCATATGCCTAAGCTGAAGACAAACGAAATTTTGTTTTATTTTGATAACATATCTGTAAAAATAAAATTCAGTTTGATTTGGTTGAATGTTGAAAGGAATTCCGACCTAATTAAGGAGATTTTTATTTTTTTGAATAGCCAGTGATCTGTCTGGATCATCTGAAATGGAAGCTAGATACCTTCTTAGTGTTTTAAATTAAACACTAAGAACTCTACAGTGGCTACCCATCCGTGAATCCCAGCAGCACGTCTTTCTGGTGGGCATCCTTAGCTGATGACTACTGTCTCAGTTTCTGAGGTCCCTCTTCTGCAGAGCCGGTCTCAACAGAGGGGTTGTTTCTAAGAGCTACTAAGATCAACCAGCTAATTCCTAGAAAGTCTGAAACAAGACCTGGCATACTCTACTTTTATAGCCATAATAATCTGTGTTCGAGGACTTGTTACTTACTGAAAGGGATTAGAATGGAAATCCCAATCCTGTTAGGTTGGCTAGTTGGTTGGTTTTTCAAGGTCTACAAATGACATCTGATGAGCTATCAACTGACAGGACACCTTAACTTGTCTTTATCTTAGTTTATTAGTCTTCTCAAGCACCATAGTAGTAACAACAAAGGCTGTTACTGGTTCTCAGCTTGCTGATTGGATAGTGAGATAGATGCATCCGCTTTTCTGGTTGCCTACTCGTTCCTTCTGTAAGCAAGCGTTTTTTGGGATGACTTGCTTTGCTCTAATTTTTTAAAATTATGAGCAGTTTTAGTTACAGTTGGCTTTTGTTATTAGTTGTGTTTTTAATCCTTTGATACTTAGATATACCCACCCTGAATACAAATAAGTAATGAAAAGATTTTGGAATAAGCTGGAGGATAGCAAGTGCTGGCTGTAACTTTCAATTTCCTTTATGATGAAACTAGTAGGAGTGTGGACTGGCACTGTCAGTCACAGTACAAATAATTCCAGAGTTACAGTCTGAACTTCAGGAAGCACAGCACAGATGGGACTGGGATGTCAGTCGCCTTGATATGGAATGACTCTGCTCATCCTCCCAAAATGCATTGCTAGGCCCTGTAGAAAGTTTCTCTGAAATCCACTTCCTCTAAACACATGGGTTGTGTCTGTTCCAGGGTATTTGCTTCTGAATAGTGTAAAGGATAACTTTTGAACTAAGAGGATGTTTAATGAAAAAAGAATTGGCTCTCGATGATCATGTCTGGTGGTTTTTTTTTTTTAGAAACCATGTAAATTTTTCTGAGGAATTTTAGTTTTTAAATTCTGTTGCAATTTTTTCATTTGAGAAACACAAAGTAAAAATGTTGGGGTATGTTTGGAATCACGTTCAGTTAGACTGCTGCGATTTGCCTTGGACTCAGGTGTGCTATAGCTCAGGCCTGGGCCAGCTCAGACACATTCTGTGCCATCTTGCAAGTGATGAAACTTGTTTTTGTTGGTTCTTGAGTATTGTTAGGACTGTGTATCTGTCCCTCAGTTTTTTTGTTTGTCCTAATATTAAAATGGGCGTTAATCTTAGGTATGCCTTACAGTTACTTGTAAATGGACCAAGGTTAGTGAGTGTGACTCTAGAACACAACTTGAATAAGATTTCATGTGCTATCCTTATGTGCTGAGAGTTAGTGATGTAAAATCAGAAGGCTTCCAAAGAAATGGTAAATTCATGGAATGAGGCTTTGGCCAACTATATAAGTCAATTTGTTAATCTATGCTTCAGATAACTAGATGTTATTTTCTTTTAAAAAGGAGATGCTACTGTTTTATTATTTTGATAAGCAGCTTTAAATAGCATTTTATAGTAGATCATACTGTAAAACATTTGCAAGGTTTTTTTTCCCTCAGCACTTTAACACGAAAGAACTTACATTCTGTAAAGAAAATGAAAAAAAATTTTTTTTTTGTCAGAATCTACATCTACCTTGTGCTATAGCTCACTCTTGCCAAAGGTCCACTCTTAACCCCTCTCACAGAAAGGACAGCTGCTGCGGAGTGATTAACAGTGCTGCTGTGGGGGTTGGAGTCAAACCCAGAGCATCATTGAGATGACCCAGTGAGTGCAGGCACAGTGACAGCGTGAAAATGCAGCTCCTTACCACCTCTGCTGACACGCTCAAGGGCACAGAAGTGGCAGGATGAGTCCCTGCCTTCTCCAACAGTATGACAGTCCTTTATTAGCACATGGTGTTGGACACATGAGTTAACAGATGTGGGGAGCCATTCTTGGACATGAGTGCCATTTAGATTGATTGATTGATTGATTGATTGATAGATTGATAGATGAACCTTTATGACTTATAAGGTGGACATTATAGTACCTTTCAGCTGATAGTTTTTTAACTAACAAGGGGCTTTCCATCTGAATTAATTACTAATTGTTTCTCTCCATTCCTTCTTTAAACAGAGCTGCCTCATAAAAGTATAACCTCAATAACCAATCTGGAAGGCTGGGTTGGACACCCCCTGGACCCCGTGGGCACTCTCTTTAGTAGCCTCATGGAAGCTTGCCACGCTGACGATGATGCTTTCTCTGGGTTCTCCGATTGTACGGGTAAAGTCATTGGCATTTGTTTGCTCTTTCCCTTTTCTAAACCCAGAATGGTGTTAGTCCTTGGTTGTCTTTACAGTATGTGTTTTAAATGATAGATTTTTTTTTTACTTTATGTATGTTGGTGTTTTGCCTGCATGTATATCTGTATGATAGTGTTGGATCCCCCAGAACTGGAGTTACTGAGTATTGTGAGCTGCCTTGTGGGAGCTTAGAGTTGAAGTCAGGTCCTCTGGAAGAGCAGTCAGGGCTCTTACCAACTGAGCCATCCCTCCATCCCCTACAGTGTGTTTTATGAAGCCATGTATTTAACAGTACCTATGGGTTAGCGTTAGTGAGAACTAGGAAGTAGGCACTTAAGCCTCAAGTGGGCTTCCCCCATGGGAACATCTTCAGAATCAACAGCTGGCCATGTTTGTCAGTGACCCAAACAATACTCTCTTCCGGCACATGATTCTGCACTAAGAATTTAATAACATTTATGATGTGTTCATAATCTTGATTATGATAGATAGATAGATAGATAGATAGATAAATAAATAAATAAATACAGCTATGTACCATAGCTTTCAGAACCAGAGTATTTAGTTGCCTTTCTTTGCATGAGAAGTGACTTAAATACTATCAGATATGCTTCAAATGTTTGGCATCATGCATTTCATAACAGAGATTTCTCTTCAGTCTCTTAGAAATTCAGAATCATCCGTCAAAAGCTCACCCAAGGCAGAGGTGGGAGGGATAAGGACTGTCCTTTGTTAGTCTTTGGATGAGATGGAACAGGTTTGATATTTTGTCCGTGTCAGTCTTGCCCTTGGTGGGTGCCTTCCTGAGTTGGGGGTGACCCAGGTTCTGTCAGGAGGTGACAGGTGGGAGCCCTAATTCACGTTTCCCTGGGACTTGGAATACTGAGGTTACAATTTCACATTGACACTCCTGAACTGAGACAAGAGAATGCTTCTCTGGCATTGACTGACCTTGGATAACAAAGGGACCCTGAAGATGAGTTGCATATGCCGTATTCTTTACTGATCTCATTGCAAATGTTAGTATTACAGAAAAAGTATGAAAACATTTTTCAAGCACATCTTAATTATACCATTATAGTCATTTAATTTTTAACATCAACTTTTTATTTTTAGCATATATTGATTACACAATATAATGAGTCTTATAACTCTGATGGCATGTAATTTTATTTTTAAAATCTTTTTTCACTCTTTAAGATCCTTAGTACTCCACAAATCGTAATCCCACAAAACATACACTTTATCATCCATAGTCACGGTTTAAAATATACTAGAAAGCTTTGCATTTTAACATAAAAATTGGATGTTCCGACTTTCTCAGAGTTAAATGAATTCAGTCACCAGGACTGATTAGAACATATAATTTGTGCCTGTCAGTATTGAATGTAACTTAATACCCTCTTTGTGGCATTTTATAGATAACCTGGGACAGTGCAAGTCCCTAGAGTACCACCATCTGCCTGCACACAAATTTTTAGAAGAAGGGGAATCCTATGTAACACTGGCTGTGGAGGTAGCCCTGATAGGGCTGGGGCAGCAGCGGATCATGCCTGACGGGCTGTACACACAAGAGAAAGTTTGCCGGAATGAGGAGCAACTCATTTCTAAGCTTCAGGAAATCGAATTGGATGACACACTGGTGAAAATTTTTCGCAAGCAAGCAGTCTTCCTATTAGAAGGTAACGTACTGAAGGGGTCTGGTTTATGTACTAATCTTTCTTCTGCTAAGAGCATGGTGTGGATACATTGGATATGGTTAGGATAGATTCACAGACCACCTGAGGAGTGCTCAGTAAAAAACCTGTCATGTACATGTTTAGGTTTTTATCAGTTGATTTAGGTTGTCATATAGGATGGCTTGTTTGAAATCAGCCCCATTTGAGGTCACTTGCTTTGTAATGGGCTATTTTTATTTAGGCTATGTAGCTCCTGAGATAAATGCAATGTTGATACTTAGTAAGATGTTCTTGGTACCCATCATGTTCCTATTTGCTTGATCAAGTAAATAGAAGGTAGAAACTGATTGGCATTCCTGTAGATTTATTGGCTCTCACGACATCTGGCCTCATAGTGCGCGTTTGATTGCTGACAAAGAACTAAGAGCTGCAGGAGTGGTTTCTAAATAATGTGGTTCTTAAGTAATGCCACCAGGTTCATTAGGCATCAGTTCACCAAGGAAAGGCTTCATAGACAATCTGAAGCAACAGGGGATTTTCTTGATTTTATAAGGTCTCGGTTTTGGCTGGCACTGTTGTTGAAATATGTTTCCTCAGAAATGTAAGTGTAATTAGTATAACTTATTGTGTGCAAATTTAGTTGTCTTATTGATAGAAATCTCTTTGAGATGTGTGCTGTGATCCTGGGATTTTTCTGTGATTGGTGGTAAAATGTATTCACATTTTCTATCATGGGACTGCTACATACTTTAGAGAAATACTAATTTAAGACCTTTAATTTTTCCAAAACTAAGGATCTATTTGAGAGGTAATTTTTTTTCAAATATATTATACATTTACACATTTTAAAAGGGAAATGGTCTTAAAGCAAGCCTTAATATGATTCTTTATTTGGGGGGAAACAAAATCTCATTTTAAATTTTGAAGTATTCTCCTGTAGTTTGTCATTGTTGACTGTAGTTTGTTTATTA
The DNA here is from genome assembly GCA_019843815.1 of Montemys delectorum. NCBI lineage: Eukaryota > Metazoa > Chordata > Mammalia > Rodentia > Muridae > Montemys > Montemys delectorum. The sequence continues at coordinate 4,877 of JADRCD010062494.1, read as the reverse complement.
ATATATAAAGATAAAAGGCCTGTCCTGGCGATTTTCAAGACTAATCCTGATTATTTAACTACTTCTTTTATTTTTCAGTTTTCTTCCACATAATCCCTTTTGATATCTAAGCAACATCATTGGCCACAAGTCTTTTCAGTGTGGTCGTGGTTTATCCCGACCTTTGATTGTCATTATACTGAAGTTCTGGAAGAGGACATGCGATTTTTCAAAGCTGATAGTTAGTGTGTGGTATCTTTATCATTTACCTTTTTTCTTTTAATTGCATCTCTCTCCATTCATTATTTATGGTTTTGGGTTGGTTTTTTTTTTTTTTTTTTTTTTTAATTCTTAGTTTTCAATTAATCACTCATCAAACTTTTTTTTTTTTTTTTATAAAAATGCTGTCTGAGAAAGGACTCTTGACTCTCCTGTACCTCCTCCCCTTTTCTGGCCATCTAGAGCCCAGGGGTAGTGGGTAGAGGACAAGGGCAGTTACGGGAGGCTGAAGAGAACAGGCCCCAGGAGTGAGTTGAGTGCATGAGCTCGAGGGGTCCTCCGTGCAGCCACAGTCTTTATAGGCGTCTGGAATCTCCTGGCAGACCTGACCCCTGACAAGAGGGACCAGTAGCCACTGTTGCTGAGTGTGACTCTCCACTGGCCACAGCACTGGTGGCTTAGTCACAAAGTAGAGACGTGCCTGTAGGAAAACTTCGTGCCAGACATCAGGGTTTGGTTATGTAGTATACTTGAATTCTGGGGTTATAGTCATTATTAATCCAAAAGTAATTTTGTACTGCCCGACATGGTGTTTTACTTGTTGATTATTCATTCTGGCTTTCTCTGCATACTAAGAAGATAATGTAGTATGTTTAAAGGGAACCTTTGAGGGATGAGGAAGGAATGAGGAAGAAGGGAACTCTGCAATATAGATTGCTGTAGTCTGTCCTGGTAAAACGGAGCTAAAGGATTCAGTCTCCTGGGTGCTCTACCATTGTGCGATAGCCAGGCAGAACAGCTAGTAGGTTTTTATTTCTCGCTGTTTTGGGGGAATTCATAGAGACTGGAATCCAAGACCAAGGGGTTGGCCAATTTTGTTGCTCAAGAGGTCTCTCTTTTTGTCCTTACTTGACAGAGATAGTTGACATCTCTTTCTCCCCCCCCCACCCCCCGCCATAAGAATTAGTTCTTGGAGAATTTTGAATCCTCCTCCCCCTCCTTTGTCAGCTCCTCCCAGATCCCTGTCCCACTTCCCTACCCTCCCAACTCTGTGTCCTCTTAAAAAAAAGTCTACTTTGTACTGCTCATAGATACTCTTGAGTGTGTAACATTCCGCTGGAGCATGGTGAGCCTACCAGGAGCCATACCTTGAAAGAAATGGAGTCTACTTCTCCAAGCAACTATGAGTTACTAATAGCTTTTTAGTTAGGGATAGAATTAAATACTACTCTTCTTTTTTCTTCCCCATGCCGTGCTGGAATTCTGTCTGGCTTGAACTTACCAGGTTCCTACACATGCTGGCATAGCTGCTGTGAGTTCCTATGTACAACTGCCTACTGTTTCCAGAAAGCTATTTTTTTATAGTCATCACCGACTCCAGCTCTCAGTCTGTCTGTCCCCTCTTCCACAGTGGCCTTTAACCCCTGGGAGGAAGAGGTGTCATAAATATGTCCTGTTTAGGGCTGATCATTTCAGCCCTTTATTCTCTCCACTTTGACAAGTTGTGGGCCACTGTTAATTGCCATCTACTTCAAAATGAAGCTTCTGTGGTGAGGGCTGAATGATGCACTAATCTATGGTTGGAATGATAAGTCATTAGGAGTCAATTAATATTAGGCTCATTTAGCAGAGTGATAGTAGTAGGCCTATTGTGCAGGCACAGCTTATTAGACGAAGCTTTGGCTTTGACTTGTACAGCAGGCCTTAAATCTAATCAGAAAGTCGTTGTTTACTCCATGATGTCTGTACCATGGTTGCACCATATGTGGGCATATTTTGCCAGGCTAGTCATTATTGTAGCTTGAAGAATTCATGGCAGAGTAAGAAGGCACTCATCTTGTTAATGAGTGCACTGCTCTAGAACCCCATTTAAGCATAATTCTTTCATAGAGTGTGTCTGAAAATATGTTCACATTGTGGTAGGACTTTTGCTATTTGAGCTTGGAGATTCATACACATTTAGTTTGTCAGTAGTGCACCTACTGTTTATTTAATTCATAAGTACTGTATTAAGTATTTTGAAATGCCTTACAAAGATTAGAAGATTTGGCAAAATTAGAAATTCATCGGGGATTATAATTAAGACTAAAATATGAATTGTCTATGATTTTCAAAATATTTAAAATATTTAAAATACTAACCTGAAAATCGAATCACAAAATGACTTTTAGATCATTCTAGAATGATCTGGTATGTACTCAAAACTGAATTCAGTAAACCTGTCTCACCATTTCTTCTGAACTGCATTTCTTGCATTCTAAATTCTTTTCCAGGGTGGTTTTTCTCATGTGTTGTGTTCTCCGTGGAAAACTAATGTGTTGTGTTCTCTGAGCAGTAGTGTCATGGCTCATAATTCTAGAAATCATGAAACAAATGTTACCCAAAGGTGACGTGGAAGCCAATTTGTTAAACACTTTACAGTAACTAAACCTCGGAGCACCTAAGTGCTGAGTGTTAGAACTAACCACTGTGGTTTCCTTTCAAAGCCGAGACCTGGGCTTCCTCTGAGAGAAGTGTTTGGGGAGCTCATGGGGGACTAGAGCTGCCACCGCACCTGTCAGAATTTACTAAGAAATGAGTTTTGACAGCTTAAATGTGATTTTGCTTTCAAAATTGGCCTGCTGGAGCCCAGAAGAGTACATTCTCATTATTTTAATGTTTTTCCTTTACTTATAGTGAATACCAAATGAGTAACTTATTAATCACTTTATGGAATTACCATTTCTGCTTATTAGAAACAGTAGCAAACTGAGCCTGTGCTCAGGCCTCCGCGTCCTTCCAGACATGAGACCGAGCTCTTTTCTGGATGTGGGGGTCTGTCAGTCAAGATGCAGGGGCCATAGCTAAGCAGTCTTCTGTGCATTTCCATATGGGCTGCTCAGTTAACATGTACTACAAAAGAACTTTCTCAAGTTCCCCAAAGAGCGTGCTTCCGGGGCCTCTCTATAGCAGGGACCTGTTGTGTGAGCTCTGTTCCTGGGCCCCTGGATCCTGTCTTAGCAGTGGGACACTTGGGGAACTGTTGGTGACTTAAAGGCTGCATTGGGTACTGTGTCCTCAGGAGCCTTGTGACTAAGCCTTGTGTTTGTTTGTTTGTTTTTGTTTTCCCTTTCTACTGTTACTTAGTTCAAATTCTTAACTCTGTAAGCTATAAATGTGTATAAAAAATTTTAAATACAGTTCATAAGGGCTTTTAGTTTGTTCTTTTGGAGTGTAATCTCCGTATGTTCTCTTCCACAGCTGGACCATATAGTGGCTTAGGTGAAATAATCCATCGGGAGAGTGTTCCAATGCACACATTTGCCAAGTATCTCTTCACCTCTCTCCTACCTCATGATGCTGAATTAGCATACAAAATTGCACTGAGAGCAATGCGGTACGTATCTCCAGCCCAGCCCTGTTGAGGCAGTCCGTGTTCCCCTCTGGGAGAAATGGTCATTAGCTGACCTCATACTCAGTCATGTCTCTTACAGGCAACAGAGAGGCTAAAAACGTTATTTATTTGCTCCTTGGATTGTTGTGAGGCAATGTGTTTGCTATGTTTTGATTTTGCTTTAAGGGGAGCATCTTTCTCTTAGCTCCTGTTAGACTATGGCCATCATAGCCTCTTCTCTTAGAGTAGAATTCAGTGGTAGAATTTGGGAGTAAAATAAGACTCTCCTCCACCCCCACCATGACATCACTAGTACAGGAAGGCCTCTGTGTTACTAGGACGCAGCGGTATACGCCTGGAAGCCAGGCAGGATGCATCTGGTGTTAAAGGAGTCCATGCCCGGCATCCCTCAGGGTCTCTTCACTTTAGCTCCTCTGCTCCTGGCCCTGCCTCAGTATTTTTGGTCATGGCAGTGAAAATAATCTCTACCAACTCACTTGTTCACCAAATAATTGCTTCTATCATGAATTTGCTCCAGGTTGATACTTTCTGATGTGTTCTTTTAAGAGCCCTCTTTTAAATCTTGTATGTGACCTATTCAGCTTGCAGAACCTGAAGGGAGCATCTACCATTCTTAAGGCTTTAGCCTTTCCCTTCGGCTGTTTTAAATAATAAATCACTCTTGTGTTTTTAATGGAGAGTTCATATTATATATTATAATAATAGACTAAAGCCAAGCCCTGTGTAGATCTAAAAGCTTGAGAATGTTTGATTCCGTAACAAGAGACTTTGTGTCCTTGTCTATAATGGAAGGAAGATTGGCACATGAATCTGCCTAAGAATTACTGGTGTCACCAGAGTTACTCTTACATCTCTCTGATATTTGTGTAAGAACCATGTGCTAGTTGATTGTGCCATTATATTTGTGCAGGGTTAGGGCAGAGAGAGAGAGAGTGAGAGAGAGAGAGAGAGAGAGGGAGAGTGTGTGTGTGTGTGTGTGCGCGCGCGTGCGTGTTCGCACGTACGTGTTTGTATACACCTCTGTGACAGAGAAGTCAGGGCTGGTATGAAATTCACATGTACTTTTGACCACAGGAAACATCAGTAATATACTAGAGAAATCTTCTAATACTCTGTTGATCTTTAAATTGCCAAAAAGTAAATCAGTAACTAACATAAACAACAGTCCCCCTCCCAAAAAATTGCTTTATATCACTTTATATCTATAGTTTAGAGTACACTTTCATAAGTGGATTTAAATTCCCAATTTTTTGAAGCTGAAATAGAAGTCTTCTGGGGGGGGGGG
>JADRCD010062492.1:0-10333 GCA_019843815.1 Montemys delectorum | reverse complement strand
GGGTACATGCAGTGGGTACGGTGGGGGTACATACAGTGGGTACGGTGGGGGTACACGCAGTGGGTACAGTGGGAGTACATACAGTGGGTACAGTGAGGGTACATGCAGTGGGTACAGTGGGGGTACATGCAGTGGGTACAGTGCGGGTACATGCAGTGGGTACAGTGGGGGTACACGCAGTGGGTACGGTGGGAGTACATGCAGTGGTACGGTGGGGGTACATACAGTGGGTACAGTGCGGGTACATGCAGTGGGTACAGTGCGGGTACATGCAGTGGGTACAGTGCGGGTACATGCAGTGGGGCTCATATTTGAGATGTTGACTCGAAGGTCAGAATTTGTAGGACCAATTTTGTGTGTTTGTGTGATTCCTGGCCAACAGTCTAAACTCAGCCAAATAATAATGATGATAATAATTATGTTAGTAATTATATTGGGACATTCCAGGAGAAAGCATTAGATTTCCTATGACTTCCAAACACAGGAGACTATTGAGAAAAGAAAGGCTTATAAAAGCTCAGTTGGGGATTTTCCACATTTATGTCACAATTCTCCAGCCTCACTTGATCTAAACATTTCCCTCAGGTGCTCAGCACATTTTAAAAGCATGTTATATCATAAAATACCTTATTCTTAAAAAATCTGAAGCAAGTGATGCATATCTAAGTATTGGTGAACAGCAATGTGCTTTAGCTTATCAAAGGTGCCTAATGAATTTTGTAATGAAGAGCTTCATTTGACCAAACCTTTCCTATGCTCATTTTATCAACTTTTATTAACATGTATAGTAAGTTTTTGGTGGTGTCTTTGACAAATTATGGAGTTTTTAAAGTGTAGGTGGAGAAGAGAGAAGTCAATTGAGCAGAGCAGTGAAAAGTGGGGTGAATTTTTATACTGGCGAGAAGTTCTGAGCCAAGTGTGTGGTTTTAGCACATTAGGTCGCTATTCTGAGGAGCATAAACCAAGTAAGGTATTCTTTTAATTTGTTTTTAATAATAGAAATCCAGCCCAATCAATCAAGCAAGCCTTATTAACTGTCAAGTGAACTTAATACTTTTCCAAGAATATAATTATATGATAATAAATGAAAAACACCAGGTTGGAAACTAATTCTTTCCTGGCCTTTGGTAACATGTGAGCCTGGCCTATTGTCTCTGTCATTTGTGTAGACTAGTTAGAAATTTGCCACACTGGGGGACCTTAGATGGCATGAAAGGGATTATTAAGTAAGCCAATAAGATGCCGTTTATAACTTGGGGTCTGCGTATATTTTAGACTCACTGCCTGGTTTAATGAATTTTCTAAATTAAAATTAAATTACCAAACCTGCTTTCACTGTTTGAAAAAAAAAGAACAAAATCATCAACAACAAAAATACCAGACAAAGAGATTAACGCTCTACCTCTCCCAAATTCCTTTCTTCTTTGTAGCTGCTGCCTTCCACTGCCACTGAAGTAGGAAGTATGGCAGAAAGTGAAAGGATTTATTAATTTCAAATAAAATTACTGGATGGCTTGGACATTCCATGCTTTAGCCTTGTGTTCTAATTGTTGGGACTAACAGAAAGCGCAGCACATAATTGCCTTTATTCCAAAGGGTCTATAAAAGAACAATGATCAAGGCAAGGGATTATTGTACCCTTAGTTCTGCAAATCTTTGTGTTCTTTGTATTTTTCCAGGAAAATGAAAGGAAGTTACTGCTGAGAGAGATTGGGGTGAGAGTGCCACCTAGTGGCCGCTATTCACAACATGCTGGAAATTGCATCATTCTGGGATTTAACCAGCCAAATCAAAAGGAATTAGTGGTACTCACCACCCAATTTGCAGACCCCTGTTTGACCTCACAGCTCATGGGGACAGCTTGAATAATTAATGCAGATGGAAAGTGGCTTCTAAACAACATAATCTTTTTTTTTCCATCTCATTTTCTACATTTGTTTTATACCATTAAGCTACCCTGAAGGTCCATAGGTCAGAAACTATTTCCAAAGAATGATTTGGGTCTTTGTGGAATTAGGGTGTATGTGATAATTGGTATGGCTCTGTGTGCCTTCTTTTCTAAGAGGGAAGAGACAAAGTACCATGGTAGACATCCTGAGATGTATTCCCCACCTCGTCCTTACCCACTTCATTGTGTTTTGCTTGCACTGGAAGAGAAATCATTTTCTTTTGATGGATTGCAAAGTGCAGCAAACTGCTTCCTTCTTTGGAATCACACAGACGTGGATTTGAAGCTTAATTACACAGCTCCAAGATCTCATTCCTCTTCAGTAAAATGACAATAGGAACATTTATTTTGAAAGAATATTGAATTATTGAAGATTAAATGAATTGGTACTCTTAAAACAGCTATTGCAGCATTTAATGCTGAATGGATATATGCTGTGTGTTTTTCCTCTTTGTGGACTGATCTCTCTCTGTCTCTCCATCTTTGTCCCTCTGTCTCTCTGTGTCTCTGTCTCTGTCTCTCTGTCTCTCTGTCTCTGTCTCTCTCTCTTTCTCTCTCTCTACACACACACACACACACACACACACACACACACACGCACACGCACACACACACACATCATTAAACTCCCCTAAAATTACACTTAAATTCCAGAAGTAATGAAGATCAGACTCATAAAATTAAATTAAAGAACATTTTATGATGGAAAGGGCTTTAAAAATAACAGGAATTTAAGTTGAAAGATGGGGAAATGAAGAAAATGAGATTTTGTATATCTAACCCAAAGGCATAAAACCATTTACTGGCACTGATTGTATTAAACCCTAGGCTTCTGACTGTCCAACTGTCTTGCTCGTCACAGAAGGCACTGGGGGCAACAGCTGTGCCTGCAGCCTGTATCAGATAAGGGTCAAGAATAGCAAGTGGCTTCCCAAACATCCTGCAGGGAGTTAATGTCAAGGCTAGATCAGAGGCCAGCTCAGATGCCAGCAGAGTTCCATGTAATTGCCCCATGCTGCCTCGAGTTTATTTTCTTATATAGATATAAAGTCAGTATACTGTGTGCTTGAGTGCTAGACTACAGACTCAGGATCATCACCGACTGATTACAATTATCCATCAAATTCTGAGAGGGAAACGGGGAAGTGGTAGAGTGATGGCACACACCTTTAATATCAGCACTTGGAAGGGAGAGGCAAGAAGATTTCTGAGTTTGAGGTCAACCAGGTCTACAGAGTGAGTTCCAGGACAGCCAGGGCTACACAGAGAAACCCTGTCTTGAAAAAGGAAAAAAAAAAAAAAGGAAGAAAAAAATTCTGATAGGGAGGCTACCTTCTCTTGCTGGTCTTAATTTTTCAACCACAGTTGGTTGCTTTTTCATCTGACTGACAATTATAATCCCATCACCTACACCAGAATCTCAAGATGTAATCCTAACATTGTCAAATACTACTTTTCTAATCTACTCAATTGGTTTAATAATAGGAAATGCCTTTAGGTATTTTAGCATACCTTTTCTCTTCCACGCTTTGAGCACATTGCTAACATTATAGTGTGCTGGCAGGAAGCACTTACACTTTGTGTGGTACTCTCAGAACCCTTTTACATACACATGAATTTATTAATTTACAAATTGCCTTCCTAAATATAGATTCCATTCTGCAGAGAATTTGTCAGTTTGACAATTACTATATGCCCAGTTCCTCCCACGACAATGCTTGATATACAGTAGGCACTTAGTGAATAAAAATTAAATAAATGAACAGCTCATTAAGCCAAACAGGTCCAGTCCCTCCTACAACATACTATTATAATATTTATTATATTCCCCATGACATTCTATACTTTTGGACTTTCCATTTACTTAAAAAGAGCAATGCATTTTCTGGTAGAAATAATACACATGGAGGGTGGCTGATGAGGGATATTTAATTATTAATTATAGGAGGATTTATACAGCTCTACCCCTGTTCTCTTGGCATGACTATCAAAGAGCAAGCCCGATGAAAATAATATTACAATAATTGACTAGCTATACTATAAGTTGAAGGAGAAAGATTGTGAAATTGAGAGGAAGAACCAATGCTTAGCCTGTACTTGTCCACAGAGAGCAGGCTGTGTGACTTCTATTAAACAGAGCAAGAAGTTTCAGAAGAGGAATGTCAGAGAAGAGAGTAAAGCAGAGGCAAAGCCCGCCAGAGTTGCACTTACCCTCAGCCACATCATCATCCACTGTTAGCTTAAGGCTTTTTCCTCTCCGCACTACCCGGACAGTGTGCCACTCATTGTCATTGAGCTTCTGCCCTGCATACAGGGTCTCAGGTCCTTTGCCTAAGAATGGTGGTAAGTGTCAAATGTTAGAACCAGTTCTCAATGTACTGTTCACAGCATTGACTTTATCAAAGCCACACTGGTGTACATGACCCAGGATGGTCAAAGATTCAACTTCCACTGATCCTATAAAACCTAGAACCCTCTACATTAATCACCAAAAGCAGGCATCTCAATTGAAACATGAAGGACATTCATCCATAATGAGGAAAATAAGTACTCTCTTTTATTCATAGTTACAAGGTCTTAAATACTAAAAACACCCAATAAGATTTATATCAATAGGTAATTAGCTGATACTTTTGCCAAATCTCAAATTTCAGAAATTCATCATAATCTTATTTTTATTAATCTCCTGCTTCTTTAAGCATAGTACACTAGTGTGGTTTCTACAAAATATTCACCAAGTGGGTGAGAGATAACTCCTCAAGGTCTGTTACCTTAACTTAGCATTTCCACTAACCCACAGTCCTAGCAGAATTTAGCAACCATAGCAATCATAAAAGTAAGCAACACCATTGAAATTGTATGTTACTCCTAGGGTAACCTGGAGGGGTCTAGGCTTTTCTCATTGTTCATCATCCTCCAAAAAAGATAGATATATGGGTAGATAGATAGATAGATAGATAGATAGATAGATAGATAGATAGGTAGGTAGATAGATAGATGGATGGATTGATGGATAGAGAAAGAATAAAGAATAAAACTCAAAGGAGCCAAAGAATGAAATAACATAAAATTTTAAAAATGAACATGTACAGTTCAAGACAGTGCTTCACATAAAGTAGCACTAGGTATAGGAATAAACTAAGTTGTCTTGAGAGACCCATATTGAGATGGCCAAGATGAAATTCAGCAGTCTGAGAAGTAAGGGATTGTGATGTTTAATAGTAAAAGACTCCAAAATGGGAAAACACAGGATATTAAAACGCTCCGTATTATAAAGAGAAGAGAAATTAACTTCAGAATGTGTATCATGGTTGATGAAAGCTGCAAGTCTGCAGATGAAGACTTCAGAGATGCTGTGGACTTAGACTAAGCTTGCCTCCTGTGAGGCAGAGAGCTCAGGTCATGCAGGCAATTAAGCATTCCTGAATGAATCAGTCAATACGTGGACAGCTTCATGCTTAAAAATAACTTGGAATATATTAAACTATGTAAGAAACGAAGCTATGATATACTTTGGAGGAAAGAAAACAATAGTATCACCTAGCTCTAAGTAATGCTAAGTTCTACTTTTAAACATTGACTAATTAGTATTCTTAGTTTGGCTGGCAGTTTGAGTTGTAGATATAGTTAAAGATTGGGAGAATTTTCTCCCCTTGAAAAATAAAGACACTAGAGTGAAGTATTTTATTTTAATTGCAGCACAAAGAGACATTGTTGTTGTTGTTGTTGTTGTTGTTGTTGTTGTGGTTCCACCATCAAACATGCAACTCAAATGAATAAGAATCTGGAACATTCACTGATAAAACTGAATCAAGTGAGCCTCAAATCAGGTACCAATGGCATGAACTAGCTCAAAGAATCTTAGGAGAATAATTTTCTAATAAACAACTGTTATTTAATCCAATATTTACCTCTCCATATTATCTTGAACTCATACACTAAAATGGAACTTGCCCCTATGTTTCAACTCACTAGACAGACCCATTAATTATCTCTGTCAACTCAAGCCTCAGATGGATGTAGAGCTGCCTTTCAAACCCCTCATAAGAGGGTTTTGGGAGAAAATGGACCACATCATGTGGGTGCTTTTTATAACAAGAACAGATGTTCTTGGAACAAACGAATCTGCTTTTGTGTTTTATGTTTTTATCCTCTTTATTCTACAGGCAAATGCTTCGATAAGAAAGAATGAAGCAAAGACGGATATGGAGAATATTGGCTCTGGAAGCAGAACTCTTGCAGATATGGGCCATTTAAAACCTCTGCTAGAAGGTAGCATCTGCTCTTTAGGCAATTTTTTTCACATCACTTAATTTTTATGACTGGGGACAAGATAAGAGAGAAAATGACAAGTACAAACACAGTCTGTTTGGGACACTACTACACAAGCCACATCGTGTTAGCCATAGAACTGTAAAACAAGCTTTGTTTTGGTCCAAAGTGTTTTCAATGAAGCTAGGTATTTTACAGGTATGGCATTTAAGGTATATAGCAAATGTACATGGTGACCAGATTCAAACACAAATACTCAAATGTAGAATGTAGCATCCTACAATTACAATTGTGGAAAAATTAATGGAACTTTTCATGCCCAGCTATTTCCAGTATCACTAATTCTTATTTCTGTAAGAAGAGGGCAGGGGGGAATTAACATCAATTTCATAAAAATGACTGGGACTCATTCAATATTCATTTTCAAGTAACAAACTGATAAACCTCAGTGAGCTTTTGTACGTAAACCTAATCCTCTAGAAGTGAAGTGTCCATAGCATTTATCTTTAGTCAAGATCAAAGGTCAATTGACCATACAAGTGGAAAATGATTTTTAAATTTAGCTGCAACTTTGGGTAAACTGAGAGGGGGTACCAAGTTAGCTTGAAGCTCACAGAGGAGACTCTGTTGGTAAGCGAGGCAAACTGTTATTATGACGAGCCAAAAGTTGAAGCACAGAAACTTAGGCTTACAAAGTTGAAAGACCCAGTTCAAGGAGGAGGGTTTATTATTATTATTTTTCTGATCATGTTTTTTTTATTATTATTATTACTATTACTATTGTTATTATTGTTAGCATATTCAATCAAAAAGCCAGTGAAGCTGCATCAGTGGAATAAAGATGGTAGAGTGCTCTCTTGTAGGTAGATGGTGCCCCCAACAGGAAGAGCAAGAAAAAAGACAGAATTGTTGTTCAAGACAGAATTGAAAATGAAAGTACCAAGAACTAACACCCTCAGATCCATAAATGTTCTGACATTGTTCTCTTTGCAAAAACTAAAATGATTACGATCCTGATCTGCAATGGGGGACACATTTTGTGTATGTGTTGAAGTGTTTCCTTCCTTTCACAGTGTGTGCAGTATCGATCTCAAGAAATCCTGTGATTCTCCTTAATCTGCTTGAACATGAGTGCTGCAGCTATACAGAACTTTCAGTTCCCAACAGTTGACTTTCCAAGATCATGACACTTCTGATAAATGGGAAGAACCACAGAAGAATTCTGGCATTTAGAAATTTGTTAAGTGTAGAGTGTCAAATTCTTCATTATTAAAAAGCAAATAGCCTCACATGCCTGTTGGGAGTGGCACCAACAGAGCAGCCACTCCCTCTGGCCTTGCTATCATTTGACTTAGCATTGTTTCTTTGAGAGAAGTCTTAGCATCAGGAAACACAGACTAATTCTCTGATGAATAGACAACAGAGAATAAGAAATGGCAGCTAAAAACACCATCCAGATTATTTTCTGGAACTCCTACAGTTACCCAAGAAAAGTCTAGTGTCTTTAAGCAATGAGAATGAATAACAAAATCAAATCAAAACATTAAAATAAAAATCTCTGCTGGTTTCTTGGAGGAAGATGACAATCAGATGTTTGAAAACTTTTCCCTTTCAACTTGGCACACCTACACATGGTGGAGAGATTAATCATTTTTTACCTAGTTAAGCCTTTCAGAAAGCAGACTATTTATATTGTATGATTTTGCTATTTCCTCCAGGAACAATATAGCCGAGAAAACAAATTAACCCCCAATGTGCATTTCTGTTCATCTGTTGTTATGACCTCACCGATTTAAGCTAAGCCCGTTGGTTTTGCTCATATGCAGACAGTAGAAATTCCTTCCATCTGCCACAAAAGGCTGTTTTCAAAAATGGGAAGGGGAACATTCAAGGACTTTTGCTTGGATTAGAGAGGACAAGGGTGGTCAACATGACATTTCTTCGCCCAAATTTCTTTATTTATATAAAAGAGAAAATGGTACCTTGGTTTCCCTAGGAGACATGTTCCACATGCATCAAAAAGAAAATTCTATAGTACATTAAAAAGCGAAAAATTCTCTCTTAAAAAAGATGTATACAATTCTATATCCATAGGGTATGGTAAAAGGGTATGCAAATGATTGTGTTAGATACAAACAAAACAAGGACAGAGATGGAGAGAAGGCTTACCTTTATTTCATCAGCATCTACTGTAGGAGCCATCTACTGAGCCCAGAGCACCACAGACTTTAACACCCATGCTCCCAGAGAACAGATTATTCAGAGGTAAAGTAAAGACAAAGGAAGGAACATAAGGAGGAGGATAAGAACAGGGAACCATTTCTATTTTCTGCCTAGAAAATCCAAATACATTGAGAAAGTATTTGATTTGCCTTTGTAAGTATAAACTTAGTGGATTTTCATAAACTCACTTCTAAAGCGTGCATTTTTCCAAGAAAAAATATAAGCCAGATGATATAAAATAATTGTGGTAAAACAAGTCAGTTAGATCACTTTATTCTCACCAATGTCTTCAAGCCTCAGGGAGGGCTGAGGAATTTCCCCTAACAGGTATGGCTTGCAGTGTGTTCAGTTAAGTCTTTTATGGGGAAGTGTGAAGTATGATGTGAAGAAGACAAGTGCCCAACTGTACAGCCTGAGCACATTCACCGTGGGAGAGAGATGCAGCTTCTAGTTAAAAACCTTCCAGGGAGTCCAGTACAAGTAACATGTCCAGCAACAGCAGACTGTTCCTGTCCCTCCTCCCCTAGGGGCTACCCATTACCTTGGTACTGTATAGGCCAATGGTACACAGCTACTCACCTGCAGCAGTGTGTCAAGGGACTGTCTACTACAGGATTTAAAAGATGGTAAATAAAGACTAGTGAGGCCATGCAACCAATGTGATATTGAGGATAAGATAAACACAATGAAAAAGATCTTTCATGGACATCCTTGCTGTCTAAAGAGGGATGAAGAAGTATGAAGAGACACAAACTAAGGAATACAACATATAAGTCTTGATAGAGGTGTATTCTACACGTTTAGAGGGCATGAGGTTCTTGTGCTCACAGATAAGCCCGAGGGAAACCAGGAATGTTAAAAAAGGCAAGGTTGCCACTTAAAAAAAGAGAAGCATAACTTGCTTTCTTCCCAGAAGGCTGGCAATGGGTGTAATTAATAGCCTGGTGACCTGTGCTATCTGTAGGGCCAGGCTACAGCTGAATCCCCAGACTATTATGTTTGTTCAAGACTCTTTCTGCCCAGACCTTTATCTTGAACAGTATGTCTCAGTCAATAGTACCCATCCTTCTCAGAGATGTAACATGTACTTTTATAATAGCTTAGGTAACCTTTGTGCCATCTGTAAGGCTAGGCTACTCTGGACTCCAACAGACTTTTATATTTATCTCAGATACTCACTCTAGCACGTGTCTTGGCATTATTTCTCAGTCAATAGAACCCATCTGTATGGAAGACATGTGCTTTGTAGAGTTTTAATGTAAACATGCCTTATGTTTTGGTGTACACATGGGATTGAATCAATTATCAACAGGAAACTTTTCTCCAAAATTGTGCTGTGCTTCAATGTGCCTAAAATAAACAGCCCGGTGTCAGACTCTAGAAGTTTGAACCAACACCAGCCACTAAATTGTGTTGAACAAGGTTTATCCTTCTTGCCTCAGACATAGCCATTTTCTGCTGAGCCTAGGGTTTACAGACACCACCTGTATGCCCTATGTGCACACATACACACGTCCACATGCACATACACACATACAGAAATTATAACGGGATACTTTGATTAAAAATAATTGTGAATTAGAGGCAAGAACAAAGGAGTGCCTACTTCATAGAATGATCTGGGGGAAAAAAAAACCCTCTATATTTTGTTCTTGTCATAAGTTCCTGTTCTGAGATGGTTTAATAAGGCTTCTCTGAAGAAATAGATTGGACAAGAAACTAACATGCAGATGCCCAAGGTGAAGCATGTTAGAGGACCCAAAGGAGGCCCATTTGGGATGGAGCTGGTACCCCAGGGAAAGAGAAGTTGTTGATATGTGGAGAGGCTAAAAGCCCCTACATGGCATGATATGCCATCTGAATATGTTCTAAAGGCAACTGGATGCTTTA